>VZRW01001966.1:0-11453 GCA_013398125.1 Aegotheles bennettii | reverse complement strand
CCCCCAGGGCCCCAGGCCCCCCTGGCTCCCACCACTCAGCTGCACTTCAGGAGCTCCTACACCAGCTCGGCAACATCTTCCATTTACTACCTGGTGATTACATGTGTGTATATATAGTTCTCTAGGCAACACGTTTCAATGAGATAGTCAACTCTGAGGATACACAGGCCAACCTAACAATGAGAAATGCAGTTTCAGTCCAACAGAAGCTTGTTTTCCCTTTCCTCAAGAAAGGAGGTGGAACCCTCTCTCCCCTCAACAGCATTGTCAGTCACGCCGGAGTCCCCGCTGCGGTTATTCCTCGTCAGAGGAAGAGTTCTGATCCAGGGGGTACACCATGAACATCACGTCTGGCCGCGACGGGACAGAGGGGTGGCCAGGCCGCACGATCTCAAAGCCCAGGAAGCTGAATGTCTTCAGGAGTGGAGCTACCAAAGAGAAGGAAATCTGTTACCAGCAGGAATCAGCCTCCTGATCATCACCATGGACATCAAAGCGCACCCAGCACCCTCGGGGCACATCCAGAGCCTCCTGCACAGAGGGTTTTTAACATGAGCAGGAGCTTGGTCTCCTCCTGCACTCAGCACAGCTGCTCCTAAGTGCGGAGGGGATTTTGGCCCTGCAGCAGAGCAGGTTTGTCCTGGGGTGTCTCAGAACCTGTGGTGGTCGGTCACTCCCTGGACAGAGCCACCCACGGCACAGCCCGGTGTTCATTCCGTACCTATGCAGGTCCCCGCACCCCCTTGGAGCCCTGAGCATGGTCAGGCAGCAGCAAGCTGCTTACTCAAGGTCGGGGTGGAAGCCTGTGTCTCTGCCAGGAGGACCTGGAGCTCAGTGGAAGCCCAGAAGCCCCCCCATGTCTCAGCTGGACAGGGCTGCATGCTCGCCCGTCACCGGAGCGCTCGCTTCCCCGTGGGCCATGGACCCGATCTCTGTGGCACCCTCACAGCTCCAAAGCACTGAGCAGTCACCCAGGGGAGCACTTCCAGGAGGTTCAGCTGCAGGGACCAGGACCCAGCACCTGGAGCGCTCCCAGCTCAGACAAACCAGCCAGGTCTAAGCAACACAGCCCACGTTTCAAACCAAGCCCCAGTATCAGCTGCCTCCCGTCAGCAGCCACTGCAGAGGTGGTGACATTATGGCAAGGACTTAATCTGAAAATTATTCTTGGCATGGGAGTGACATCTCCCTGGCTCAGCACAGCTTCGTTTCAGGGAAGACAGGGCAGCTCGTGGAGCAGCCGAGTAAAATTAGAATTAAGGTTTGAATTACTCCTTGCTCGGTTCCTCGCCGGTGTCTGGTGGGCTTTAAAGTGACACGTCCATGGCTCAGTACCTCACCACAAATCTCCTCAAACTTCCGTGCTGTAATCGCTCACCCAACATCTCTATCTTTAGATCCTAAGCCGTAAGCATCTACAGCCAGGGTCAGGATTACCTGTAAGTCTAGGAAGGGCAAAAGTGCCCCGAGATCTTTAAAAAGCAGAGGAACATCAGGGCAATGAGCTAGGAGAGGTCGTTTCCCACATAATGACCTCTCTCTGGCTTCTCCTTCCAAGCACAGAAGCCTGGTGCCAAAGGGAGACCTCCCCTGCTCACCAAAGGAGAAATACCAACCCATTTCTGGACAAGAAAATGCTCCAGGTAATTCAGAAGCAGCTTTCTGCGTGAGAATACCAGTAATTATTGAACAGCAGGAGAAACCCAAGTGCACCCTCTCCCCAAGTCTCAAGCAGGGGTTGATGTTCTCCATGAGAAGTTTCCTAAGAACGTGAGAATTACACACGCGACCTTTCCTGCGCCAGGAGCGTCCCGTGGAGCCCTGTCCCGGGGTTACCAGGCTCGTGTACAGCTCCAGCACCATTTCACACCCAGGGAACGAACCTGGGGGCGAGTTCTCACCTCGATCTTCTCTGCTTTTTCTGAAGCAAATGAAGACATAGTTTACTTTCATTTTTTCCTCAGCGAACTCCAGCAGCGCCGATAACCTGCGAGGAGGAGGAAGACAAAGGGACATCAGCTATAGGAAGTCCTGTCCTGAGGAAGCCTCTGAGCATTATCAACTGTTTGGATGTTTTCGGGCCAAAGATGACTTGTTTACAGACCCCTTCAGCGAACAATGGGTGCTGGAACAATGGGCTTCCTGCTCCAGCCACCCAACAAGTCACTGTCCTCCCCACCAGCCACCGGAGCCTTCGTATGCAGGAAGCTGAGCACTGGAGCTGACCCCGAGCCGGGCAACAGCACGAGGGGATCTGTGGGTTTTGTGCTTTATGGGGAGGGGAGGATAAAAGGAAAAAGAACTGAGCTCGTGCCAGGCAGAAGAGAAAAGAAAAACATGGCTGAGGGACATCGCCATCTAACGAAGCAGCAGCCAGCGAGGGAGAGGAAGCTTGCAAGGGTTTTGTTAATATGGTAATGAACTGTTTTAATTACAGCCTCTACCTCGCTAAAAATAACGCCATGAAATTGCACTTCAGGAGGGTAAATGCCCTCCCAGATCCCGCTCCCAGGGGAGCAGGTGTTTGGGCAGCTGGAGGATTCAGGGCCCGGCTGAAGAAATGACACAGACCTTTGTGAAAGGAGCCAAGCACGAGGCAGCAAGGCCACTGGAGGTGCCCAGTGAGGTTTTCTTTCTTAATAGCTCGTGTCATTTACAGATGAAGCCCACCCGGAGATTTAGGAGGACTTCTGAGAGCTCTGCAGAGGAATCCAGTGAAGCCACATCCAAGCTGCGGCGCTCCCCGCCAGCGGGGATCTCTGGCAAAGCACTTGGCAGAAGGAGCTGCTCTGGAAGCTGCGTTTACACAGACTTCCCAGAGCAGAGCTGTCTGGACAAAACACCGCCGTATTCTGCCAGCAGAGAAAAATCAGAGCTGCTGGCAGAGCCCAGCGCCTGCGTGGCAGCGCTCCAAGAGCAGATCCACCTACTGATGAGAGCAGTGCATCAATAGGATGGAGCTTTTTCCCCTGAAAGAAGGGAACACGCCTGCCAAAAGGAGCTTGCCAAGTGGCCAGCAGAACAAAAAGCGGAGAAAGGCCGGTGGATTTTCTGTACCAAAGCAGGCAAAGAATCCCTGGGCTCATTTAGTGTTTGTTTTTCATTAGCATGGGGACATAAAAACCAGCAACGTGTCCGAAACGGTCCCCAAGAGGGAAGAAAACACCTGAGGAGGGCTCACAGGAGGGCACTTCTCTGCAGACAAGGAGATACACGGAGGGGGAACAGAGCTGCCGTGCACACAGCCCATCCTCCCCGTGCCTGTGCAAGCAGAGCCCTGTGGAACCACAGCTCCGGGGTCCTGAACTCACCCTTCTTTGCTTCCATCAGCCAATAATCCGTCAGGGATTTCCACAAAGAGGCTCTGGTTCGAGAGCACCGCATCCCAGGAGGAGGTCTTCACCTCTGTGACCTTGTACTGGAAGTGGACAATGTGAGGCTTCCCTTCGTGCACTGGGACATCTTGGTTAACAGTGATCTTCTCGTCCTGCGCAGGGAGGGAGGAGAGCTCAGGAAATGTGCTTCAGGGTTAAAGCAAACCACCCGGGAGATTGTAAACAACAAAAAACCACAGGAGACTGCTTGAGTGAGCGTGCAGAGGGGGTGCCTGCAGCAGGAGCACCCTCCTGATGGAAAACCCAGTGCCCAGTTCCAGCCCATCACTAAGTTCACCACCCTGCGACTCGCTGGGGAAGGTTCTTGCCCGAGCTTCGGTGTTCTAAACAAGTGTGTGAGAGCTTTTGTTCTGAACTACCTGCACCCTCTTGCTTCTATCCTAACCTAACACAGGGATAAAGAACAAGGAGGTGAAGTCCTCCTGCACCCTCTTGCTTCTATCCCAACCTAACACAAGGATAAAGAACAAGGAGGTGAAGTCCTGCACACTGAACAGCCAGGGGGGTGCACCCAGAGAGCAAACGCAAAATAAATGGCATTATGGGTTTATTATTAACGTTACACTTCCTCTTTCACTGGCTCAGGGACACACCACAACGTGCGCTCAGACCTCGGGGGGATTTTCTTGTCCTGTTTTCTTGTTCAGGGGAACGTAGCTTTGCATATTTACACCATAGGAAACTCCTGGGTAGTGAGAGTCCCCTCGCTCACCACAGGTCCCGGCCACATCTTCAGAGGGCACTTCACAAACTGCCCTTCAAAGGGCACAACTCCAACCTGGAGGAGCATCTCCCACCGCAGTCTGCCCAAGTCCTTTGTCTCCCCAACCCCGACAGTCTTTTGGAGAAATGGCCACAAATTGCTTTCCCAGATCTTCCAATGGCAAACAGTTCCCTGTCTGGCTCAAGGGAGGAGAACGGAGAGCACAGAGAGAATCCCAAACCAGACAGAAGCTCCACGGGCTGAGGAGTGCGAGATCTTTTCCAGAGCCCACAAACACAAACGTCCCTCTCCAACACTGCTCTGAGGACACCGAGCGTGCAGACTGCCTCAGACTCAGTTCCTAGAAAACAATCCCGTGGTTAAAGCCCCATTCCTCCTCCTGATGGTTTCCGCAGGCTTGCCCAGTAATGATTTCCACGTTCCACTGCGAAGAGCCCCAGTGAAGTGATGGGAATTCATTGGGTTCCCGAGTTTACTCCGTTGGCTGAGGTGGTGGTGGGACAGCTCCCATCTGCTCAGGGTTACAGGCTCGTGCACCCCAATGCCTTAACGTTTGCAGTCACCTGCACAGCTCTGAAGGGAGAAGTAAAGCAGATAAGTGACCTCTGCTCTGGTCCCGAGTCACTGGAGTGCCTGGGAAAGCCACGTCCCCCCTCTCAACAGCATCCTCAGGTGGGGTGGGAGGTGCTTTACTCCATCAGGTCGCTAGAGGGGTGGCTGTCGAGTCTCCAGGCATTTTATTTAGGAGGGCCATTGATTCAGCAGCTCTGACCTGCTGACCATCAGCTGGGCTGACAACAAAGCCAGTGACGCTGCTGCCCACAGACACGGTGACACATCCTCACCTCTGACCCTAACACACAGGTGCAGCCAAGAAAACTCAGTCCAGTTTGGGTCTGCAGCAGAGAACCATTGAGAAGACGGGCAGTACAGACACGTCAGCAGTCAGTGGTGCCCAGTGAGAGGGTGCAAGGCTCCTCAGCAGCGCTGCTTTGCAAGCAGATGTTGTCCTGGAGGTGTTTCAAGCTATGGAGCATTGCTGGAAGACCGGCGAGGGGTTCAGCAAGAACATCACTGAGAACCCTCCCAGGCTCCTCAAGCTTTAATTCCTGTTACCACGTGTGTTAAGATAGATCCCTCTTGGTTTGGCTGCTGTGACAAAGGAGAAGCCATCGAGTATGTTAATGCTGTGACAAAGTGACGCCACATGCAAATCAGGAGCTGCCTGGCTGCGGTAACCGGAGCAGAGGAAGCTGCCGTTTGTTTAAAGCCCACAAAGCTCAACTGAAAAACAAGTTTACCCTTCATCAGAATAAATATCCTGGAGGAAATCAGTTTATTCATGGAATTTGAAAGAAGTTTTTGTGGCTGCGCCTGCTGCCGAGTGCACCAAGGAGCCTCCTGAGAGCTCCTCGAGTTGAGTCCAACTGCTGCTGCTGAAGCCACTGCAAGCCAGCGATGGGGCAGATCCAGAGAGAGCTCCACACTCCAGAGGTGTACTTAAAGAAATGGAAACACGAAGGGATCATGTGCACACCCTTCACCAGGGGCTTTACAGGACCCTTGGCAGCTGCTGGGACTGCACAGAAGTGTCTCTGCTTCAGCAAAGAGCCTTCTCTGAAGGAAAGCTCATAGACCCTGTGCTTCATGAGAACAAAACCACAGTGAGGAAACCAAGAGGAGCAGGCTGGGATCAACACACTGCAGGGGAGGCACACGCGTGCTTGTGCCTGCCACGGGAGGGGGAAAGCTCCCCAAGTCCTCTGGCTTGGCCCTGCTGTCACCAGGAGCTACACCTGCACTCCAAACCCAGTGAGGTTGTCCCATCTGAAAGCCCCCTAATGCAACGGCCACCAAGCAGCGCAGCCACAGGGATTAACAGAACCAGTTCCCCCAGTTCAGGGGGAATTGCACAGCCTGCCTGGAGCAGCTGATGCTTTATTCCCAGGCATCAAAATAAGAGGCAGCGAGATGCTGGGGAGAGAAGCTGTCCCTGTGAAGCAGCAGCCCAGAATTCTTTGGAAGCTGCTCAAAGCAAAATCCTGTTCAAGCAACAAATGTTTGGGTTTAGCTCACCCCTGCAAAATCCCCCCGTGGGGAAAAAGCCACCCCACCAGGCTATCTTTGATACACAGCTGCCTAAACCACCGGCTCCCCAGCCGCAGGCTCCAACTCAGCGAGGTGAACCAGCTTCCACTTGGTTACAATTCATGAAGCACGATGTTCTCCAACCCAGCTACGCTCCTCGGCTGTCCCGGGGCTGGGGGGAGGCCCCTGTGTGTTGGCAGCAGCAGAAGGAAGGATGTTATGATCGACCAGGGCCAACGGCTGGAGTAACCCGTGGAAGCAGCCTGGTGCTGGCATGTGCTGCACCTGCAGCCTCCTGCCAAGCCTGCTCGCCAGAGCATGTCCACTCACACAAAGCCCTGCATGGACCGCTCCGGGGAAGCTCCCTGAGTGCAGGGAATTAAATCTCACCACAGAAACAGCAGGGACTGCAGGGAGCCCCAACGTGCAGCGCTGCCGCACGCGGGCACTGCGCGGCAACGGGGGCAGGCTCGTGCCCAAAGGTCAGCCCTTGAGCTGGAACAGCTGATACAGCTGGAAAAAGTACTTAAGCTTTTGGGTCCAGATGCCTTTCCAGGTCACGCTGAAGCTCGCTGGCTGGGCAGCTCAGCCTGCTGTGACTGCAGCACCACTCCCCGGCACGGGCACCGAGGGCAGTCCCAGTGACCCCCATCTGCTGGGCTTCCATTGGGCACCATGGCCCACCCCGCTCCGGGATGAGCTGTCACAGAGGGCTTCTGACAGGTTCTGCTAGCTTTTGGCAGCCAGGAAGAACCCAGGAGGAATCACAGCAGTGTTTCTGGGATGCAGCCATCCCATGACATCCCTGCGGGCAGCCACCCCTGCCTGCGTACTCCTGCCAAACTCCAGGCCACGCTGAAACCAAACACTCCAGAGCCCCAACCTCTGAGCCTTTCCACCAGCATCTCCTCCACGCTGAGCCCATTTCCTGCCTGCAGACCCTGCCTGGTGTGGGGTTCCCCACCTCTCATCCCCTCCCACTCAGAAGGGAACTCGTTGCCTTCTTGAAGCCATTTATCCATCTTTTTATCCAATGGGAAGTTCTTTGCTACCTTTCTGGATTCCACCCCCCTCCAACATCTGTGACAACCCACCTCACCAGCACTGAGCCAACGTTACGTTATTATTAAGAGGCTGCAGAGACAATTTATCCACAAGTAGGCGATGCACACGCTAAAAATTCACCCGGGCTGTGCTAAAGAAAACTCCTCTGGAAGCTGCCACGAGGTCTGGGATGTGCTGTGAATTCCCAGAGGCTCTGGCAGCTGTGACCCAAGCTGGCCTCTATCTTCTCGTCATCTCGAGTCTGTGCACCTCCCACGGGGTAATTAAAAATCAAGTCTAACACCTATGACAACACTCCTGTCTGAACAGCCACATTTGCAAGCTTGGCATGAACGCAGGCTGCCTCACCCAACAGCACTCCACTCCCTGGATCATGGAGAAGCAGCCCCTGTCCCGGGCAGGTACCACCAAGCTGCACAGGCACCAGTTCCAGGCGAGGAGCAGGTGGGGCTGCTCCTCCAGGAGGAGAGGTCCCATAGAACCAAGAGGGTCAAAAGTGACACAGTGCTCCCAAGAAGGTCTGCAGACACAAAGCCATCCTGATCTTGCTTCATCCTACACACGCCCTTGAAAGGTTCCAGCTGGTGAGATTCTAGTCACTGAGGTTCCAGCCACCTCGTCCTTTTGTGACTCTGTGCATCGGTTCGGGCAGCTCCCAGGCCCTGACGGCTTCACCTTCCGGACCAGGGCACAGGAAGGAGCTTATCAACCATCCCCTGCCTGCATTTCACCTTTCTGCTTCCCGCTTCCTTCCCGTGAGACATCCGAGGGGTTGGTTCATGCTCTGACAGTGCTGGCTCCACGTACCACGGCCAAGAGAGGTCCCTGGGAACAGGGCTGGCGAATTATTTGTGCACAGCTTTGAGAAAAGGTCTTGTTTCCCAATAAACTGGTGCTAGTTAAGCAGGAGATCCAACGGGTTGGCTGGAAAATCAACTGTACTCCCACTCGGAGTGGTAGAATCACAGAATCATTGTGGTTGGAAGGGACCTCCAGGGTCATCAAGTCCAACCTTTATCCCATCATATTCCTAACCATTAGACCATCAGACCATGGCCTCAAGTGCCTCATCAACCCGTTTTTTGAACAACCCCAGGGACGGGGACTCCACCACCTCCCTGGGCAGCCCATTCCAGTGCCCAACCACCCTCCCAGTAAAGAACTTCTTCCTAATCTCCAACCTAAACTTCCCCTGGTGGAACTTGAGGCCATTTCCTCTCGTCCTGTCATCAGCAACTGGGGAGAAGAGACCAACACCAGCCTCACTACATCCTCCCTTTAGGTAGTTGTAGAGGGCAATACAACTGGTTTGTGTTTAAGGAAGGAAGTGGACACAGGTCATTACTCAAACACCAGATCTTTCTCACCTTATATATCAGAGCTGAGAGAGAAGGATCCCTGCTACCCCCTCGCCCACCGGGGATCTTCGACAGTGGGTGAGGGGCATCAGGAGCACCACAGAGGCCCTGGAACGATGTGCCTGCAGCACTGCAGCTGGGGACAGTTACTCAAGGGTAAAATACTACTGCAAGAGAAAGAGAGAGAACACCAGGTTAGGTCAGCAGGGGCCACATCCCGTGTGCCACAGCTCCCCGCGACCCCAGACCGCTCGTGTCCCCGCCAGAGGCAGCTGCTGGAGCTTTAGACACGGCCATGAAGCCGAGTGGGATGGGAAACCGGCGGTGTTTTGTTCGAGATGGAGGAGGAGGGGCCCCAGAGCCAAGAACCAGGAGAGTGCTGAGCAACCTCCCGCTCGCCAGGGCCGCCTGGAAGGCCGCCAGCGGCAGCCGGCTGGGAACGCATGACCAGATGAGCACACATTTTCTACAGACAAATATCTACAAATAGATCAACGGGACCCAGCGGGAGGGGGTTTCAGTTTCACGTCCTCAAAGACGAGGAGGAGAGAAAGGGCTGGTTCTTCAGAACCTTCAACAAGTTCAACAACATCCCAGCTGACGTCTGCACATGCAAATTCACCACCAGACAAGCATCCTTCACCCCAACGCTGAACATTACAAGCTCACCCCACAGATCTACTCCTAAGAGCAAGAAAATAAGTTTCCCCTGCAGTTCCTAAGCACGTCCGGATGTCCCACACGTGGCCTTCCAGGGTCACTTTGAGCGCAGGCTTTAATATCTGCCCCAGCTTGTAGGAGCTTCACGGAAGCAAATTATTTCATTTCTGGAGCATTGCTCCCCTTATCAGGGCCACAGAAGCTCTTTGCTGAGGCCCAGCACAGCAGTGGGGTCCCTCCAGCAAAGCGAGGTGGAGAAGCCACTCATTCCCCAGCATTCCCATCAGGAAACACGCAGCACAGAGCCATGGAAACACCACCAACATAAAGGGGAGTGTGAGGGCTTCCAGTCAGCACACGGAGTGGGGAATGAGGCTGTGCTGGGCAGACTGTGGATGCACTGAGAACTTACTGCCTGTCCTAGAGATTGGGCTGTCCCCAAGACAGTGTTTTTCCAGCTCCACGAGGGAGCAGGCATCACCACCCATAGCCCAGGCACTAAGCTGCAGTGGCAGGGCCACCCAAGCCACCTACACGCGTGCTGGAACACACACTGGGCTGTGAACAAACGCCCAAAATCGGGCACAAAAATAACTCACAAACACCGTGAGGACACAGGTGGGGTTTGCCAAGAGCCCAGCTCACCATCTCACACCAAAATAACCTTCCTGCAGGAAACACCCATGCTCTTCCTCCACACAGTTCCTCCTCCAGGTCGGTGGGACACCCTGTGCCATGGCTGCAGCTTGGTGACAACGCACTGGAGTGGCACCGAGCAGTGGCCCCGTGCACATCTCAGCAGTGGTGGTGGCAGTCCCTGCTCTCAGAGGCTATCAATGGGCCAGTGTGTGCTGGGGAGTAGTGGATGTGGAGAGGCATGACAAAGCACTTTGCTGTGCAGTTCCCCACCCCCAGAAAGCTGTTGGCAGCTTTGTTATTCCCTTCCCTCCTCCCTCACCCCCGGTCGACAATGTACCATTGATAGCCCTGGCCAAGCGGCAGCCAAGGCCTCGAGGAGCTGGATAATGAAGTGTAGTTGTGGGAAAACACAAAAAACAGAGAGGCAGCAGCGTTCATGCAAAGCAGCTCGAGACACTTCCCAGTTCTGCTTCCTCTGGCACACGCAGAAGTCAAAACACGAGACCCTCCCGGCCACCACTGGGGCTTCACCCGCTCCCCAGGAGCTTCACGGCGGCAGCTGAAGCGGCACCGTCCCGGCCAGGCCACGAGCCCGGGGTGGGGGGCACGGGTTAATGGGGGCTTTGCTTCCCCCGGGTGGGCATCAGCATCCCAGGGAGCCCGTGGGAGCACCCAACAGTCTGATCCCACACACATCCACGATCCCTCCTGCTCCCCGAGGCCTGCTCGGAGCTCAAGCCATCAGGACCGCGCTCCCTTCCAGCCCCTCTCCACTCTGGGAAGGATGGAGGTGTTGGGATCCGGGTGCGTTCCCATCACCGGGGGCCTCTCCCTGAAGAAACTGGGAGGCCACAGCTCCGTGCCCGCATCCCGGCTGGAAGAGGAGCTGGGAGCAGGTTCCCAGCCAGGGGGTGTGATTTTAACTCGCTGAGCTCCCGGCGATCCCAACCCCAGGGAACTCCTGGACCCCGTGGCAGCTGCTCGGAGCAGCCCTCGCACCTGAAGCCCCTGCTCTCACCCCAGCACCGTGGGGGCTGGGAAAATGTGCATTTTCTGGCTTTTTGGGGTTTTTCTTTGCAGCGAGCACTTGGGTCTGACGGGAGGACCCACGCAGCTCCCCTGGCCTTGCAGAAATGAAGGGGTTTGGTTCGTTTCCTCCACCTCCGCTTTCTAAAAGGGGTTCTGAGGACCTGAGGACACCCAGCCTGTAATAATAAGATATCAATCAAATCATCTATGCAAATCATCTATTAATGAACCCGATTTGAGGAGGAACTGGTAAATAACTCCCTGATGGACACAGCACAGCCCAAGCACCCACGGCCGTTCCGTGCCCACCCTCGGGTGCTGCTCCGCTACGGCAGAGCCTCGGGAAGGGATCCTTTTGGGACACCAAAAAAGGGACGGGATAATTCGGTCAGCTGCAAAAATACCCCCAAATGGTGAGAATTCCTGCCCACCGATAGCCAGGGAAAGCACCTCTCCCCAGGGATGGGGGAAGGGGGGGCACGGGCCCTCCTGGGT
>VZRW01001965.1:53098-69449 GCA_013398125.1 Aegotheles bennettii | reverse complement strand
GACCCGACCCGACCCGACCCAGCCCTCGGTGGCCGCTGGTGCGGGGCGTGCTGAGCACCTGCCGGGTTTGGGGAGAAAAGGCTGATATTCGTCCATGCAAGATCTCATCACTTCCCGTGGTTCTGTTTCATAGAATCACAGAACGGTGTGGGTTGGAAAGGACCTTAAAGATCATCCAGTCCCAACCCCCCTGCCATGGGCAGGGACACCTCCCACCAAACCAGGTTGTTCAAAACCCCATCCAACCTGGCCTTGAACACTGCCAGGGAGGGGGCACCCACAGCTTCTCTGGGCAACCTGTGCCAGTGTCTCACCACACTCACAGGAAAGAATTTCCTCCTAATATCCAATATAAATCTGCCCTCTTTCAGTTTGAAACCATTCCCCCTTGTCCTATCACTACATGCCCTTGTAAAAAGTCCCTCTCCAGCTTTCCTGTAGCCCCTTCAGGCACTGGAAGGCTGCTGTGAGGTCTCCCTGGAGCCTTCTCTTCTCCAGGCTGAACAACCCCAACTCTCTCAGCCTGTCTTCATAGCACAGGTGCTCCAGCCTCCTGACCATCTCCATGGCCCTCCTCTGCATTCACTCCTACAGCTCCATGTCCTTATGTTGGGGTCTCCAGAACTGGACACAGTACTCTTCCCAAAGCTAGTGGTTTGAGAAAGAAAGCAAAGCTATTAAACCACTCGCTTCAATCAGATTGTGGTTCCACAAACATCTCCAGAACTTCACACACCCAGCACCTTCAGTCAGTGTGCAGCGCTTCTCCATGCTCATACAGATATGACCGCACTGAGTGCCTGTACAGCCCCATAAACAAGCTGAGAAACCCCTTCCTTTTGCTAAGTAAAGCAGCTGAAAGAGAGGAAATGTCAGAATCAACATTGCCCATGCGGTGTCGGCTTGCTCCACAGCACACATAACACATCAGGAAACAGTGCTGCTGCCTGACCACAGACACTTCTTATTTTCCTCCCTTCATACCTCTGACTTGGTGCACAAGGCAGATGGCATTTGAGAGTGCATCAGGATCCTGCAGTGAAAAAGGTTCCATAACTCTGGGGTTTGGTGGCTTCTGTTTCTAACTGTAACGTACTGTAACTGCAGTGCCCAATTTCCCACAGTTTTGGGGGTATAATACTGACATAACATTTTGTCATGTGGAGCACAAGCACGCTGTGTGTCTTCAGAAAGGCTTGACACCTCTGAATTCATAGCAAGCTTTGACAAATGATTGAGATGAATGTAATGCTGAAAGGGATTCAAATAAATGAGAAGGGGTTAATGGATCTGCGGTACTTTACACAGGTTGGGGTTTTTTTCGGGGGAGGGGTTTCTCATTGAAACTTAGCTATGGCAGGCACTTTTCTGCAGCTACACCCTCTGTTCACCCCTTTTCACCCCTCAGGTCCTGCCTCTGCTGCTACCTTTTCCTCTGTCCTACCTGCCACAGGTCCTTCCTCTCTCTTCCATGCCTTTTCCTTATCTCCCTCACACTTGAACCAGCCTCTCCTCACTTGGGGGTCTGCAGTTGTTGTCCTACCCAGGACATTCTTCTTCTGTGCTCTCTGCTTCACCCACCAGAATCTCTACACAAAAAGAGCGGCACGGTGAGCAAAGGGGACAGAGTCTCACAAGGCCCCGCAGGGATCCTTCTGGCCAGAAGGTTGTGTGAGCCACACCATGCATGGCTCCAGTAGCTAAAGGAGAAAACAGCCAAGCAGATCAGTTGTGTGTTGGGTTTTATATTGCAGAAAGCAACAGTGTGCAAATAAAACTGTTGCTGTGTAGGTAAGTCCCACTGGAATTTGGAGCTGTAAGGAAACAGATCATGTTAGTGCATGTAAACGGGTGTTTTGGACAAGTATGGACTGGCCCAACCTAGGAAAATTTTCACAAGATATTCGGGAGGAGTATCTTTGGTACCAATATAATCTTTCTGCCAATGTTAAATCACTGTTCAAAGCCTGGAAGCATTAATCTCCTTCAGCCTAGCAGCCTTCAGAAATGTTTTGTCATATGGAAAAATCGATGTGATTTCTCAATTTCATTCTTCACCTCAGTTAGAAAAAGCAACTTAAAAGTTGCAAAACACAAGTCCCACACGACAGATATTTGCCCAGACAAGAAGCAACTGTAAAAAAGATCTTTAAAGAGAAAATGTCAGCAGAGGTCAATGGCAAATGTATTTCTCTGTACCAGCAGTGACATTTACCTCTGATACTCCAATGATTTCCTATTCATTCTTAGCAAGTGTCCCAGCCCTGAAGTTTTCTGTACAATTTGCCTTGATACCATCTTTCTGACAGTATTACTGTATGAAGCACAGGAATGAAGACTCCTATGGGATCAAGTACAGGGTCAGAGTTATTCTTCTTCTTTATTTTTCTTATTTCTCCCCTGCTTTTGGCAGCATCCCTGTACGAAGGAACTACCAGTCACTGATGTCAGGAAAACCTCCCAGGGCACAGATGTCCACCCATACAGAAACCAGGATTCAGTTTGTGAGATGTTTAAAAAGGCATCTTAAATTATTGGAGAGTATCACATATCATCACATTTTTGTGATTCATGTACGCAATTAACATAGTGGGATGCAGAAATTTATATCATTGGACAAACTCTTTTTGAGGGTGAGGAATGAATATATGTTTGTAAATGAGTAACGTTAAGATTGGAACTCTTTGTCCACACTTTTGGTTTTCAAAACACAAAAAGAAACATGTAGTTTCTACCAAAGTAGTGATTTGCTCAATTAAAAACAGTTTCGGGACATGAGGAACAAACATGGTTCCATATCAACAAGGAGAAGGTATCAAAAGTACGTGTGAGGAACCAAAACACGACTTTTCAGAGCTATGCTGAATCAAATCAGTTCTATTTGTGCTTGATTTTCTCAAGCACATGTTTAAAATTCCTAATCTTTTCTCAAACATCAGACACTCCTGCCCACCACCATAAGAGTCTCATTTTCCAGTGTTACCAGGAGGGACAAATCTTGAACAAACTTCCAAAATTCAACTATTTTTGTTTTGTTCCTGTGGTATAATTGCAACAGTATAAGCTACAGCTCCATCCATTCCCTGCAGAAAGGGAGCACAGCTGATCAGCTTGGATGTGTCAGAGGCTTTCTACTAAATCCAGTGGGCAATTCGCTCTGCTGAAAGCATTTACATGTGATGTTACGAGTCTGCCATTTGCAGAAAAGGACAGCTGCACACAAACGTGACTACAGCTCAACACGAGACCTTAAGCAATGGTGATAAATCAGTAATGTACATATGAATTCAAATGGTTATCAGGAGTCTTCTATCAAAGGGAAGAAGTAGCACCTGTTGTGACAACAAATTTGCCAACAGCAATACAACTAACTGACGTCTATAGGATAAATTTTAGCCCATAAGCTCAAAAGGTTTCAACAAACTACCTACACTGGAGAAATTTCTCCCGCTGCACTGATGTGAAAAGACTTTGGCAAGTAAGATCAAAAGCTGCTAGAAACTTTGGCATGAGGACCATTGGAGGATAAATACATTAAAGATCATGAGAATCTCAGTTACTGGGAAAACAAGTACAGTAATAGAATATTAATATAATTATATCTATGAGATATAGTATAGTTTTAATACAATACAGCATGGAGACACAATTCTGTCTTAAGACCAAGTCTGTTTAACATATC
The DNA here is from genome assembly GCA_013398125.1 of Aegotheles bennettii. Classification (NCBI taxonomy): domain Eukaryota; kingdom Metazoa; phylum Chordata; class Aves; order Caprimulgiformes; family Aegothelidae; genus Aegotheles; species Aegotheles bennettii. The sequence goes on along the minus strand of VZRW01001965.1, from coordinate 65,767 downwards.
TTAGTGCCATTGTTTCTATACATTTTGTCTGTGTGTTTGTTATATTAAAATATTTGCTTTTCCTGAGTATAAATCTACACTGATTTTTCTTCAAAGCAGCAAATATTTTTACCTCAGAATTCCAAGTTATCTGATCCCTGTTATACACTGATTCTTTGGACACCAAAGTCATGATCCACCACAAACCTATCTGGATTTTCTCTTCCACCTTATTGATATGATTAAAGAGCCTGTGTTTAATGAAGACGTCAAATATATGAAAACTATAGCAGATATGAAAGAAAAGACTAACTGGAGAGTTAAAACATACATGCTATCAGTAACCACAAAGGCTGAAGTCCTAGGTTAGTAATCTGCTAATCAAGATGCCAGACAGAAATGCTATCTATAATTGTCATGATATGAACAAAATGGGTTCACAATTAAATGAACAGTGAAAGAAAGCTTCAAACAGCTGGATGTAAATTTTCCAGTGGAATGTTGCCATTACATTGCTCATTATATGTAGGTACTTTGCAGAAACAATTATTTCACTCAAATTCCATTGTAGATGGGGGCAAAATTAAGAGCATATGCAAGATCTTTCATATTAGAAAAAACTTTCAATCTCAAACCTTTTTACCTTTTATTACATTCTAACATAATATTGATATTTAAATGAACCACCTTGATTTTATCAATATAAAATCTTTCAGATAGAAAACTCAACCTTTTGTTTGAATCTCACTGAATGGAGTGTTCCAAGAGCGTGTGTGTGCCTTTTCTCTGGTTGTATTACAATCTGGAATGAAAACAGATTTTGAAAGTATAGGTCAAAACTCCCACAAAACCAAAATTCTGGGTTTTTTTAACCAGAAGCCTTACAAAAGTCCCAGCTAGAAGTGGAATGATGTGCAGTTCCAGGGTATTCTATCCTTGTGAATTATTTATAGGAATGCAAAAAAAAATGTAGTGCAGCAATGTTGAAACAAACAGGCAAAATCAAAAGCTCTAGACCATAATGCTGGCATTAAAACACGTCCTCTGAAATATCTTCCAAAGATAGTATTGCTCCAGCAGATGAAAAGATGTCTGAGAATTATAATACAGTGCTGTGTCCTAATTGATCTGGGATATCAGTTTACATCTTTTCCAAAGAATTTTTGGCAGCAATTTTGTGAACACTGCCAATCAGATTTGCAACTTACGTCCATCCAGATTAGTTTCTCACACAAAGTGTTCCCTATTAGAACATTAAATACCTGACCTTTTAAAATTAAGGTTTTCATTATCAGGTTGTTGGCACTAAGTAAATAGTCTGGGACTCCTAGTCTTAATTTCTCCTAGTTTTTGAAAGCTAGGAAAGACAGCCTGGGTCCTCTGACAGAAACTGCATAGCTACACCTGGTGAGAATGGTCTACCAGATACCCTCAAGTCTGCAACTGTTGGAAGAGGATCATAAACCTGACTCTCGAAGCAAACAATTTGGCCAAATACCACTCAATGAATAACTTCATGAATACATGATTGAGAAACTGAAAATAATATTTCCAGCAACACCCTCCTTCTGCCAAATTTGGGACTTTACAAGGTCAGATTTCCAACTAGGATACAGTTAGAAAAGGTCTGATGAACTAAGGCAAATTGCAAAGATTTTTGTTCAAATTCACATTGTTAATCTATGGGCAATGCATCTGCTGCAGAAATAAAAACTGAAACCAGAAATAAAAACATGGGTTTTGGTGCCTAATTATTCTTGCTGATGTTTGGTTAGCCACAAGTCACATGCAAACTTCAGAGCTGGATAAATTAGATAGTGAGTCTTATTGGTACACTCATAAAAAACTTAACTGACTCAAGTTACTGAAGTAAACGTCATTCCACTGTGTTGTCTTGCTCTGTTCCAAAACAAAAGCATCATGAAGATACAGCTAGGACTGTTAAGTGCAATTCCAAGGAAATGTGCCTATCAGCCAGCACGTGTGCTCGTACAAACCACAGAAATTATAAAACAAAACTCTGCCAAAAAATCCTGTGCCAAATTAACCCAAAATTGATGCGGACATGCCATTTTTTCCAAGAGAAACTGGACTACGAAAGTGGGTTTCCTGCAGATGTAGTTCTTCACCAGTTACCTCCATCTGTCCTCAGTGGAATGTCCCTAGCTCACCTCCATGACACCCTCTGTTATATCTCCAGCAAAAACAGTACATGTTGCAATTATTCCAGAGTTTTGCACATGCTGTTTGGTCAAGAAGCTGCCAAGCAAATAACCAAATGATGAATGGTCATGATTGATCAATTCTCCTGGCCTTTTCTTCAATGGAGGCACTAACTTTGTTCTCTGTCCTCTACACAGAAGTTAGTTTCCAGGAAACTAGAAGGAACCTAATTATTTCTGGGATCTTAATGAACTTGACCAGCCATTTCAAACCTGAGGCTTCCCTCAGCTTTGATGAGCAGAAGCATTCAACACGTTCACATAAGCCTCATTTGCTTGGGAAGTCAGGCCAAAAATCTCAAAGCCCAGCAAATGGCCTACATAACTTCAGCAAAATATGAAAAACAAGCCATTCAGTTACACTTGCAAATTATACATACAATTTAATACAAATGAAGAACAAAAAATCTTGTTCTTCAGAGACAGATATCGCATATGAATCTCTCAACATACAACTGGATGGGAATTCCTTCCTTAAGGAACAGTTCTATGGACTTTTAATCAGAGAAACCATAGCACACAATAATGGTATGAACAAAGAGCCATTCAGAAATTGTGTCTATTTTGTTATGGAATAAATCTTGTCCATCAAAAAGCCATCAAAACTAATACCATAGAACAAAACCAAATTCAATTTCTGTTATTCATACTTATAATATTAAAAGGGGATAGGAAGATACAATCCAGCTCTCCTGGAGGGCTATTTTTAGAACAAACAAGATCCTGGATACTAACAGAGCCTACTGCTCTGGTTCATGCCAGCACAAAATGACCTTGCTCTCATGACCCGATTCAATAGTACAATGTCAGGCTGCGAATGGTTTGAGTGGAGACTGAGCTGTATCAAGCTGTAGAAGCATAGTATACACAGAGGAAGAGCTAAAGTTGTCACAGTGTTGGTTATTGAAATATTTTAACCTCAAATTGCTTTGAATGATACGAAGATTTTTCTCAGGGTGTTCTTAAAGCTGATTGCTCACCAACCGGTGCTGAGAAGCCGAGGGTGGGGAGAGATTCACCTCCCTGTGGCCCAGGTAGCTCATAGAAGTGATGCATGTATAAACAGAGGTGGCAGCACAGGGAGTTAATTGCCCTCCCAAGGAGCGGGAAATGATAACAGAATCACAAAGTGGTTTACAGTGTTAGTTACTTACAGCATATATGCCAGTCCTGTTTTATTGACTAGCCCTGGCCAAATATACCCACGGTTGCTGTTCTTGGCTAACCTTGACAAAGTCATTCCCGTTGCCATGAAACAGCTTCCTTTGCTCTCACTCTTCATTTCCCTCTAATTGCCTTTAGTGCACTCTCTGATCCTCTGCTTTATTTCTTTGCCCTCCCACCTGTAACCTGGTCAGCTCAAAGCCACCACTTCTGGATTGCATGGAGTACTTTTGTGTAGCTGCTCTGCATGTAAAGGAGGAGAAACTGGTCTCTGCAGAGAAGGATGACAGTATCCATTAACAAAAGAAAGTGCTTGACAAAAACTGTCCCCTTAGCAACCAGATAAGGCTGTAGCTGCAGTCAGACCACTTAGGGTCTCTCTGGAACGAACTGGTATCCTTAGCCACTCCTACTGGGAGACTTGGGCAAAGTATATAATCTGTGTTTAATTTCTTTGTAATTGCAGTGGCTTATTTTGTATATGCTCCTGCACAGCTGAGAGCTCAAGCCTGCAAAGTACTCAGTACTTTCCTTTCCCATTGGACTTAGCCCCTAGGAGCAGTATTGTAAGAATTATTTTAAAGGCAGTAAGGGTTCAAAAGGCTGCATCTATCTAATTTCAAGCTTTTTTTTACTGGTAAAAGCTTTAACTTGCCTTTTAATTATTTCAGATATTCTGAAGGTATACAGCAACATATGATCTACTCTGATTTCTGGACTCAGCAGTGCTGTTCTTAGTTCTGTTTCTGAACATATGTTCTGTTCTTACTTTTAAAATAACTACCAGAATACACCGTTCATTCTGATGGCACCACAAATATTCTATTGATACATTAATGACACTACTGAATCTAAAGAACATTTCTACTAAGAATGTATGCAACCAGAAGAACTGTTAAAATCACTGTTAAATACAGGAACCTATTTAAATATATTTTCAAATTAACAGTTCTATTGCCTTATTAAAAGAGTTCTTTCCATGAAAAAAAGACATCATGTGTGAACTGGAAGTACAGTCCTGGTTCTTTTAAAGAAGATTACTCCATTATACAATTACAGCAAGATTAAGAATTCTGCAGAAGAACTGTAGAATCACAAAGTTAAAGTGTTATTTGTATGAAGTGCTCGGGTTTTATCTACATCTTTTAAGGTAATTAATAAAAAGCTACTGAAGTAGTTCATTAAAACTATTTTATATTTGCTAGCTTAAGCATGTAATTTTGAAAATTGCCCAGCTTCCAGCTTGGCTGTTACTTAGCAGAAACTTCCACAACGATTTCTGAAATGCAAATACTGGTCAATGAGGAACATCACAGAGGCAAAAATTATAGTTTTATTTTGTAAAAAACTCAGTAAGTAAATAATCTGAGGTTAGTCTGCAGCTGAAGTATGTAAAACAAGCTGTTTAAAAGCCAATCAACCAACCTGCTTTCTCCTCCTTCCTCAAGACCCAGCTGATGCCATTGAAAGAAACAAAATGTATGTATATTCTAGTCTGGTCTCATTAGTTCCCTTCCATCTGATCCTACGGATACCCCATGATAATAAAGAATTTGAATACTGTAAATATGTATATTTAACCAAGGAGGTTGTCTATGGAGAAATAGCTCCAACTGTAGAACAGCAGGTAAGTAAACATGATTCCCCCAGGGATGCTGGCACTAGGCAGAGCTCCCGGGGCATGATGGCACTAGAGCAGGATTGGTTTGGTAAGGGAATGGGTGAGGTATGTTTGCAATATATGGAAACATTTGACAGGGTCAATAAATGCATTAGCCATATAGCTTAAAAATTTTGTTTCTGCTAGATGTGAATTTGACTTTGACACAAATTTACTTTAGCCATCTAAATGATTTTCACAAAAAGATATATCTTTATATCTGTTTTTAAAAAATATTAAGGTGGACATATTGAAATAAAACCGTGTTTAATTTCAGCAGTATTAAATGTCCATCTAGTACTCACATCTTTTCTAAGAGTGGTAGATACACAAGTACCTTTGGGAAAAAAGTATAGTGGAAAATTGAAAGGAAATGTGAAAAATATTCACAAATCCTCTATGAAACTTAAAAAAATTAGCCTGAAAAATAAGTTGCTGTGCTGACTTTTTAAATTACAATATTGTTAAAACTGTGAGGCAACAGCTGTCTAGAATGGTGCTTTGTAACTTTCTGCCACCTTTTCCCCTTTTCAGTATTAAACTTACTTTTCATTCTTTCCAGCTACATGTTACCCCCACATCTGGAATCTCTCCACTGCTGATCTCAATCTGCAAAATTGCTTTGCCTTGGCAGCTCTTGTTGGCTCTCAAAATTGTTTTCAGTCCAAGAGGTGGTCCAAGCGAAAGCTGTATTCTTCACCACCATATTCTTTGCCAACTCTCCCGAAGTCCTTGTTGCTGGTTATCATCTGTGTGCTTCATTCCCTCTCCTCTACACACAATTAGTGTCCTTAGTAGGTCATTCTTTGGCTCTGCATTTTATTTGAACCCACTCCCAAGCCTCACTCTTTATAGTCTTCCAATTGAAGCCTGTGTGACTCTCCAAAAGAGAAAAATACTCCACTGGAATTATATCACTATAATTTAAGACAGGATCTGGCCCTCCTTTAAATTACTTAATGAGATTAATCATTTGTTGTATAATAGAATATTTTAGTTGAAGAGAAATCAAGTTACTTTGGTTATAATCTCATTAAGAGATGCTTAAACTTGCAGTAACTGCAGACACAATGAAGCTTTTCACAACAGCTAAATTTTATTCATTTCTTAGTACTGTGAAATTATTTTATTTTTTATCTCAAAGTCAGCATTTACTGTCATTAAAATGGTAAATGACTAGCCAATCTATGTACATTCCATTGTGTATAATCTAAATAACACACAGGAGGAGTTATTTTCATCAGCATTCCCTTAGATTTTTCATTAGTTACAAAAAAGAAGTGTAAATTATGGCCATCATAAAAAATGCTTTCAACAATCCAGGCTTTTGTGTTTTGGAAGATTTAATTTTATCAAATAAATAAAAAAATAAAAAACACAGTAGGAAATAATCATGTGGCAAAATATTTGAGAAAAATTGGATTATGTCTAGACTAGTAACATGTCATGAGAAATTAAATCAGGTGGGACAACAATGAGCATGGGTGTATGTATGTCAGATAAATTGAACCTAAAACATAGGTGATAGCTGCATGAAGAAACATAGCATAATTTGCACTAATTTTATATTACATCTGCAGTACCCTATAGTTAACTATCTTCATTTTATTGATCCTCACAATACTATTGCAAGGTAAGGAAACTAGATTTCCTGTATTTTACAGAAATATAACAGTGACATAAAAGCTGTAACCACATTGCTCAATAAAACAGGACCAGGGACCATCCTGTGGCTCTAGGGTCAGTTGGCACAGCCTGGATATTTCCACACTGTGAACGGCTCTGGGTTCTTCTTTGGTCTCATGAAATGCCTCTGTGGTCTTAAGACTTTATTATTGCATATACATGATTTCTTTCTACGCAAAATGTCTGAAATAACATAAGAGCTATATGAAGTCCATTGGAGTGTATAATCATGGCATTTATTGATATGTGGGTAAGTGTTGCATGCCGTTGGGCATGTTATAATGGTACAAAGAGGTAGTTAAGGGTGAAAAGTCTGCTGGGAATGTATTGGAGAACTATGTAGCATACAGGGACATGGTACAGGTCTTTATCACCCAGTGGTAAGAATTTTGATGTGACCACCGGCTTACAAGGTTTTCATGAGGCTAAGGAGCCGTCTTCCTTGAAGCAGAGATCTGTATTCCTTAAAATAAACTTACTGGGTGGTCTAGATGTACTATGGTCACGGCCCAGCCATGAAAATCCAATGGAGTAGGTTTATCTCTCACTAATTAAATGCAAGACAGATGTGTAGGATGTAAACTTACACATTACAGGTTGTATTTCAGGGTATAGATAACACAGTGACACTGACACCAGGCAATTCATAACATGGGAGATGACGCCACTGTAAAACGATTTGGCTTTGTTCATTCTCTCTGTGGAAAAAGTTGCTTTCATAATCCATTAGAGAATTTGTTTTCAAACAGATCTCATCTTTGGCAGTGTTTATTTTGTGGCTGAATTCCCTTGGGTTGGTATATTTTAATGAAAAGTGCACGGGTATTTCTATTACATGTCTTCAACCAAAAATATGGTTTGAAACAGAAATAAGTACTTACTCATTTAGCTATTAAAGTAAGTTGATAAGATTCACAATTCATGAACTGTGAATTAATATACAATCTGAGTTAATGAACTTACACAACTTCATAGATTTACGTTAAATGAATTTATATACAAACTGTAAGAGGAGATAACATATGGGGTCTGATGTTGCATGAAACACTGCCACTCAATGATGTTAACATTGCTATCAGAAACAGACAAACAGAAATCCAGTGTATTCAATCTAGCAGACCAGTGCCATCATTTAATCCATCTAAATTACTAGTACTGCTAGACCTTTTCCTTGACACAGAGTACAATTCTCCTAGTGAAGGCAAATCTGCCTTAGACAGATAAAATTCAAGTGGAAGCTTTTTGCTACCTGATGGCACAGCAGAGGTTAGAGCTTACATTCTGACTTCATGATGGGCTCTAGACCACAAAATATTCTTGCCTGATGAAAAAATTACTGTATAGCTAGGATACCTGATGAATACTGAAGCATAAACAGTGGGGGTTTTTTGTCTTCTCATCCTTCCTCAGTTACGAAAAACGCCGATTAGAATCATTTCTTCCCGTTGGTGGCCAGCTTTATAAAACTACCCTGCTTTGTTTGATCAGCATACTAGAACTACAGCTCACTGAAGTCATCGCTCTTGCATCAAATGAGAATTAAGAAACTAATTGCCTTTTGCAGTAGCGACACGATAGAGGACGACTGTTCACACCAAAATCATGACATGCTCTCCTGCCACTCATAATTAACTTCTACTTAGAATGAGAGGAACATGATGTCCTGTTGCAAAAATAACAGTATGCTTGGTTGTGAGCCAGAGTTAGTGATAAATACATTTCTGATTACAGCCAGCAACTGAATTTACAAGCATCTGAAAAAAAACCCCAAACAAACCAAACAAACCAAGCTTTCAGAAAATACATCCATATAGATACGACAATTGTGATCTAATGCACTGAGCACAAGGTTGGAGTCATAAGACTTGGTATTCTCACTGCTGCCACTAACCTGTGATATGACCATGAGCAAGTAATTGGATGCCTCTATCTCAGTTACTTTGAGCTGATAATCAGCTGCCTTTGGATACAGCTTAGGGATCAAGGCTTCAGCTATGATCTATGGATAAAGTATCTTATTTATACAGAAAAAGTTTCCATAATTTTAAGGAGAGATTTACAGTTTCAATGGTTATAGAATCATGGAATCATAGAATGGTTTGGGTGGGAAGGGACCTTGAAGATCATCCAGTTCCACCCACCCTGCCATGGGGTGGGTTCACCCAGTTCCACCCACACCTCCCACCAGACCAGGTTGCTCAAAGCCCCATCCAACCTGGCCTTGAACACTGCCAGGGAGGAGGCAGCCACAACTCCTCTGGGCAACCTGGGCCAGTGCCTCACCACTTCACAAGAAAGAATTTCTTCTTAATAAATCTAAATCTACCCTCTTTCAGTTTGAAACCATTCCCCCTTGTCCTATCACTCCATGCCGTTGCAAAAAGTCCCTCTCCAGTTTCAGGTACTGAAAGGCTGCTCTAAGGTCTCCCTGGAGCCTCTTTCCTCCAGGCTGAACAACTCCAACTCGCTCAGCCTGCCTTCACAGGAGAGGTGCTCCAGGCCCCTGATAACCTTCGTGGCCTTAACTGAACTACACCTTAATTGAATTACACCTTAACTGAACTACATCTTGTCTGCAGGTATTTACACTGGGGAATTTTGGTAGAATTATGTGCCCACGTGATATGATTAAGGCCAAAGGAGTAGAGTTAATCCAGCTTTATGCAAAATAAGATCTATGCTGTGCAAGTCCCACTCACAGGTTTTGTCACAAAATATACCTGTCTTCTGAATGTCTGCATTTGTTTCAAGCCAGCATATTACAACTGGATCAGACCGGTCAGATCAGCAAAATGAATATAATTTATCTTCTGAGTTAATGACCAGACATTTATTTTTAAAGATAATATACTGCTCAATGTCCTAAATGAGCCAGCAATACGTGATTGAACAGAAAGTACTCAATTACATGCTGATGTTCAGTAGTCAGAATGACTCCAGTCCAGCAGGCAGTGATCAGAGGGACTGATGTTCAGGGGGCAGTTCTCAGTGACTCCACTGATAAATGTATCATTCTATTACAAAATGTACTGAGACATAATATCAAATGCCAACCCTCTAAAACTTTCTGCTTCTGGAAAGGAAATAAGCAAACACTTGCCTTCACTGCCTGAGAATGACCACATAGCATTTTCAATAATAACTCTCCTGGAGTGAGCCTTTGAGCACTCCATTATTTTGGTGGCCCAACTTTCCCTATAATATCTTGGTTTTGATTGCCTATAGATTTGCCAAATTTAAAACATTTGCCCAATGTTTTTCAGCCTTAGTCTCAGCTTTAATAGTAATGTTTTGGAAACTTCGGACAAACTTTTTGGTGTTTGTGAGAGTGTGCTAAGGGGAAAAGATTATTTCAATAACATTAACCTATTAACACTTACCTTTCCCCTATCTATTGGCTCTATCCCTTAGTACAGGGATTTGTAAAAAGTCAAACTCTAAATCCAACATACCTTTGTGGTCCCCCGTGGAAGCCACACTAAACTACCATTTTTACAGATGCAACAGAATCTGGAAGTTTGCTCTGAAAATATCAATGCATTTTGTTAAATGTGCCTGTATTGTTCAGAAGTAACTAAAGACACCAAAACACATGGGGGATGGTTCTTTGCTTTCCTGGTGCATGCTTGTTTTCATTGGAGCCTTCTCTGATTCAAAGCACAGACTGAGCAGAGCTCTTAAATCAAAATCACTCTTATTTTGCTAAGGAAAGTCTTTCCTGTAAAACTTATATCCTTTATTTTAGAAACTAAGATGCACACAGTAATAAATGAGGAGCTGTAGGGAGAGAACAGTTTTCTCAATAAGGAACTGGACAGGCACTGGAGAGCTGTGTTTTATTGTCAGCTCTGCCACACACTGCTCATACTATGCTAGACAAATCAACATTTTTTTGACAGATATTCCTTATACAGATGATAAGGGAAAGAAAAAATAAAGCTCATGGTTTTCTTTAAAATTGTAAGAACAGTTTTTCATGGGTTATCTTTCCCAATTTTCCCAATTTCAAAAACAATTTTAAAAACATTATTGGGAAAGATTGTTTTTTGATGCTTTGGATAGGAAAGAGACAAGGAGAGAAAGAAAAAAAAGCTGTGTTTCACTTTCATATGTGCATAAATTAAGATCATAAAGCAAAAAAATTCAAAGGATTTGACTTTCAAGCTTTCAAACGCATTATCCCATCTGGCTTACATTTTGCCCAAAGAAATAGATTCTGCTATCTGGGGACAGGGAAAGAACAGCACTCAGGAAGCGTATTCGGCAGAGTCTAACCAGGCTTTGACCTGTGGAGCTGTGCTGCTACACTGATCCATGGTGACAGTACAAAAGAGTGCGTGGGAAGCGAGAGGAGGCGTACGGTTTATGAATCCATGCCAGTGTCATTCCACTGGCAAAATCCCCTCTCGGGAAGGAGAGGCTGATGCAGAAGCTCCTGCACACTGAAGGCTGCAGCTGTGTGCATGGAGTACTTATGCTAATTTTTCCCAACCTGGGAAAGAATCGGGGGCGGCTTTATCACCAACACAGTACAACTGTGCTAAACACTCATTTTTGCTTGGGGCAGCGAACAGAATTAAGCTCTGAGAACAGAATTTATTAATACGAATGGAGAGAAATAATCGGTTGATTTGCTATCACACAACTTGGCAATATCAGAGTTTTTCCGCTGTGTTTTAAGGTCCTGTTGCCATAGTAAGCATAGAAGTTCAGAACAGTGAACTGCTCTTCACAGAAGGGACTGGCTCTGAGGAGTTACAGAACAGTGGTTCAAAAAAAGGACAAAAAGGCAATTCCAGAAGCTGCAGGGAAATGAAATAATTTTTCTTTTATCAAAATGCTTGCAATTTCTTTTTTGACACTGATGGCACAAGAATAAATGCCAAGGAAAGAAATTCAATCTACATTCAAAGAAATATGATTTTAAAAAGACAGATCAAACTGTATTCTCAGTACATGGTGACAGTGCTCTCGAAATCAATGACTGCTTCATGTAAAAATAGTCGTGGATTAGACCTACCTCCTGAATTTTATCCTAGGCTCAATATTTTATAGAACTACTAAAGGCAATGTATTTTGTCTTTAAAAAGGAAAAAAAGGTTATATTTACCTGATACTCAGTTCTTGTTGGAGGTAATTAATGCACATAACAAGATACTATGTCTTTAGATACTGCTTTCCTTTGAATCATCTGTTACATAGCTTTGTAGAGTTAATTTCAACGCCTGGCAAGCTGAGAGAAATTGCTATTATGGGACCCTTTTACAGCTTGGGAAGAGAAAGTTAACAAACTTATAACTTCCAAGTACTTTCACAGGGAGCTCATTTGCAAAAAAAAGATTACATAATGCTACATTTGACTACAGTTATTCTTAATAATGTGCATTTTTTGGAGAGTGGTGCACTTCTAGAGCCCAGGCCAAAAGATCTTGTTCATGCAATGCTCAATAAAATTTGGAATCTTTAACAGAAATAGGATGGGATCATTACTATAAAGAAATACACAAACATATAGAGCTTTAATTCTGGATATATTCCATTTTGCATCGCTGAAAGTAAATCTATTTTGAAAGCGCAGAAGGAATATGTCTTTATATTCCTGCCAACACCCACCTTAGTTCACTGCTGCTAACAGAGAGGCTATCACAAATGCTGTGGTTTGTAATGTAAGAACAAAAACGTCCTGCATCTCTGAGGTGAGGAACTATAGTAACAATTATCAGCTTCCAATCTTTGTTCTCGTGAATTGATGTGGTGACACATATTTGCATTTCTCTGATAGAAAATGATAGGGCATGATAATAGCTATTTAATAGTTGAACAATTATTTAAATTCAGGTTAACCCTAATTACATTTTCTATTAAATCCAGAGGGTGATTTCTCCACCTCCAAAGGAAAAAACCACATGATGAGTCTACATGCAGACAAGGGTCTCTGAAGCTTTTCTCATACTGGTT
>VZRW01001965.1:17777-53076 GCA_013398125.1 Aegotheles bennettii | reverse complement strand
TGAGGAAGCTGTGGCTTTTGAGTTCTTGTCTCTTTCCCCAGTCCTAGCAAACTGGAGGATCAGAAAGGATGAGGACAGGAACTGTCCTAAAGCAACAATATTTAACTTTGCTGATCCTCTTCGGCCTGATATCCCACTGGATATATCCACCTGAACCTGACCCAACCAATAAAAAAACCCAGGGCCCTAACACTGCTGTAAAAGTTGGGTGCAGGGCAATTAGCAAGGCTGCAGGAGGGGGCACTCCACTATCTTTTTTTTGTGAAACTGATATGACCCTTCAGCAGAAGGCTGCCCACGTAACATCACGTCCCCAGGTGCAGAAGACATCTCTAGAAGTGTGGCACCAGGAAGCAAACAGACCTAGGGGACCTCTTTTGCTAAGCGCAGACGAGGGAGATTTGCTCTTCAGACTGTTGTTTATTTCTGTTCAGCAAAGAAGAAACAAAAGTATATACATAAAAACAAATGCTCTCTACATCCCCCCCAAAAGATTAAATGATTCCCTCACATCTTCTGGAGTGTTAGCCTTTGTTCTTCTTTGCCCTCTAATTAGTTTATCACTGATGGATAGTTATTGAAATACACACATGGTCCATCTCTGTTATGTAGGTGAAGGCTTTATTTGGGAAACCTTGGGATGGTGTAATCAGAAATGTGGGCATTGTTCATTGTCACTGTTGACTAATTTGATTTAGCTTTAAATATGTGATTAATTTTAATACTATGGGAAATTAATTATGCTTCTGTTCTAATGATCAGTATTAACCTAATTAGTGGCCATGAAAATTCCCAAGCAAAGCACTTCATTATATTAGAATTAAGACTGTAAATATTTTCCTAATGGAAAACTTCCAGTAAAACACTAATGTGCTCAAAGGCTACAACCACAAAAGAAACCCATGCAGCATTTGTAAAATTACTTCAGTAATGAGTTTCTGATTGCATACTCTGCTAGTTGAGTGTTTGCATTATGATGTTAGAAACATATACATGCGAGTAAGCTACGCAATACTTAAATAAATCATTTTAAGCTTCAGTTCACCAGATATAGCAGAAATCCTTTCCAAGAATTTCTTTCTCCAAGTCCCAGATGGAAGGGATACCCCTGTCCCTATCCTCAAGGCCAGTGAGAACTGTTTTGGAGACAGGAACAAATCCTTCCCTCGACTTACTTGTCCTTCGCATGCAATCATTTTCCTGGTGATAACCCCTGGGTGTCCACTTTCAGTCCCCCTTACATTGAATCCTCTGTTTTCCACTCTTCACATTTTCTGTAGCATTTTTATACACAGCAAGTAACTCAGAAAGGAGCTGCTGCACCCTGGAAAACATGGACCAAAGATGCAAATTAAATGGGTAGAATAGAGAAATCCACATTTGCTTTTGCAAATAAAAGGATAATCTCCAAAAAAGTAGCATCATTTTCTGTCTTCCAGGAGACATATTGCCTTCCTAACCTAAGCACGAGCCTACTGTAAAGAGCTCGTTTATGCAGTGCACACAGAAAGCGTCTTAAATTCACCTTTTTTGTTAAAAAATTTATGCTCTGCTATGTTATTCTACACAGCCCTTCTTGTAATTAAATGACAACAAATAACTGAAAGAAAAATTACATTTCCTGTGGGATAATACAGTAATTCGTGCCTGAATTTGACCCTCCTTTCGTATACTTTGTTATAAAAAGCTTTCTTTTACATTACTTGTTGCAAGCACTGCCCCGGATTTAAGCAACGTTGCAATACAGGGAACACATTGCTCAATATGATCCCCACAGGCTACCTGTCATTCCCAGGTACTGGGGTGATTGCAATTACAGTATTTATTTAAGATAAAAGCTTTTTATTGAATTATAAATTGATCTTCCACTTGACAAGATAACATTGTTTTATGCATTCATATACAGGCCTCTTTTGAATGCTCTTGCATCTGTATGCTGCTCAGAGTGAGTGAGTGAGTCATGCAGAAATAATACTTGGAAATATAATTCCCAGCTTTTGTGGGGCTCAGGATGAATGGGGCAGGCACTAATTCTCTTGGCACCTCCCAGCTCTCGGTTAAACAATTTATCTCAGTTACCAACTGTATGCAGAGTGCCAGAAATGTACCCAGTCAGTATTACATCTTATCAATTATGTATTGCCTCCAAACACAGTAACAGTACACGGAGTCTCAAACACAAAAATGAAAAATAGAGAATGTGTTCCTCCAGAGCTGCACCATATCATTTATGCACAAGAGAAAGATTTTCACTCTGAAGTGAATTCCTCTCTTTCATTGAAGCTTCTTCCCATTTTATCTTATCCTGTATTTTCTCAACTAAGTTACATATTTAAAACATAGAGACAACTAATCTATTAAGAAATAGTGGAGATAAGATCCTGAGGAGTTGCTGGCTCCTGTAAACTGAAAGAATTATGAAAGAATTTATAAGAAAGATTTTTTTTCCTGTTTATTTATATCTACATTAACCATGTTACATACGCGTTTGTGCCTGAGCTCCCCTCTCCTGGGTAGGAAACACGCCCGCATCTCCCAGTGTTACTGAAGGTGCTTATATACACAGATTCATTAATGGGTGGCTGCGCTCCAGCGTAAGACACAGGCTCTTTACTGTTTTGTCTTTCGCTCTGCTACCTTCAGTACATTGTGACAGTGTATCACAGATGGTAACATTAATGATAGAGCTGTCCCAAGCTGAAAATATCTTTAGTAAATGCTTTATGGAGAGCAAGAAATAAACAACTCTTTAAATAATATTCCACTATTGATTTTCGGGGACTGATGTCTTAAAAATCTGTATCACTTTTCAATATCCCAAAGTATCCTGCAAAATATACCTATTTCCAGAGACTTGCATCACACTAACCTCTACGTACATAGAGTTCTTTTCAGTCACCTTTAGGTACTAATGGTGGAAATGAATGCTTTGGAAATCAAGTTACCGTGACATGGAAAACCTGGATTGTTTTTTTTCAAACATGCAGAATACAAAAAAGCTACAGGTATTGTGTAGGTAATTTATTCATACAATAAATGTGTGTGCTGTCCTGTCTTTTTGAAAATCAACAGACTAGGCCATTAATAATTTTAAAAACTCATTATCATTATGAGAAATAAATCAAAGTCAACTTTTTTGATTGTTGGAGATTTATTAATGGAAACCTTTTATTGCTATATACTTAATTTTGAAGCTAATGACATGAAATTTTTTAAGTCCAATATATGACTGAATTAAAATTTCATTTTAGATAGTGCCAGACCATAAAACCTTGGTTTGTCTCCTTTGATCACTCTCTGCAAGTTCAAACATCTGTTTGATACCAGCACAGCGTTTGTATCGAGCTCATGTGCGCAGGTCTAAAAAAAAAAATAAATCCTTTAAACTCATGTAAGAAAATGGTTTGCAGACACTAAACTCATAAAATTGATTAAGACTGCATTGAAGATATTAGTAATAAATTCGTATTTACATATTGGAAATGTAACAATAGCGTATCGATTTTAGTATTGTTTATCATTATGAAACACTTCTCAGTTAATTTTCCACAAACACTGAAACCATAACATCTAGGCATTAACATTTTTAATCCAACTTATACATCAAAAAATGGATGAATACCATATGAATAATTAAATGCACAGAACAGGAGGGCTAAAGGCGTTACAGGGCAATGCAAACACAAAGTACAACTACGATGTGGAACCTGACCTGCCATCTTTGTTCAAGCAAATTTTCCAGAGGGGAACGGGGTTAATACAATAAATGCAGTGCAGCCTCAAAGAAGTGGATCCTTCCTCTGGACAATAACTGCTGTATTATACTCAGCTAAATCTCTGCTTGACACTGAACACAAAATTGAGCACAAACATGCAAAGGAAGCTGTGTGTTACCCATTTCCTGCTAGCAGAGAGGGAAAGAGTGCAGGCACATTCAGGGACACAGCGAGGATATTTTGGGGCCCCACGAGTCTGTTTATTTTCCTTTTCAAGGCCATTTGCAATGAGAGTAACTTAAAACACCTCTAAATTATCCAGGGAGACTACACCTGTACGCAGCTGACAAACAACTGGGGAACATTAAGTTTACCCTTGAAGGCTTTCCATAGCTTTCCAGTGGGGTCTCTAGCAGGACTGGATCACCAGCATCATCAAGCTGCTGCTCATCTCGTGAAGTCCCTGGCAAATTTGGAGAGGAAGTGGAATACTTTTCTGCATAGCAAGAGTTTAAAAAATAGTTTTCTCTTGCATGAATTAAAGTACCAGGAAGTTTATACTTCTAATTGGAAAAAAATAATATTTGGTAATGTCAAACAAAGGGAACAAGTTGAAAATGTTTTTGAATGTTTTTGTTCTTTCATCCAGATAGAAAGAGCAGCTTTTCAAATTAATTCCATCATTATTTGGAGCAAACCCAAACAAATATAATGGTATATATAAATTCACCTTTGAGTCAGCATCTCATGTTTCAGCACTTCTAGTAACAGCATCTTTCAGAACAGTATATCACCCACATGCTTCATACACATCTTTTACCTTCTCAGTAGATCAGAAAATGGATGCTAAAATCCAGAATGCAACTTTAAAAGTCCTTTGGTTTTTTTGCAGGTTTTATTGGTATTGCTAGTTGAGCATATTTTGTAGTGGGAGATGGCAACCACTCCTTTATAATTCAGACAGACAATTAATTGAAAATAAGAAAAGGATTATCCAGCAAGGAACATTTGTGGTAGCTAAATAGAAATAGTGTAAACTAATGGAGAAAACCAAAATATATGCAGATACAATAAAGAAGAATAAACTCCTTTTCACTGTAACTGGTATGCAGTATGAAAGAGGTATAAATGCATCACATGGGTCCCAGTGCCACAGGAGCTTCAAAATGGTGCTTTTGTTTATAAGGAAAATAGGTGGAGTTGGGATTTTTATTTAAAAGAAAACCCACAACAAAACAAAATAAACCCCCAAACATTTGTTTGTTTGGTCAGGACTTTTTGCCACTGGGAAATAATCTCACGATCAGGTGCCTAATAATACAGATTTACTTAAAACACATTTGATCAGTAGCTAAAAGAAAATGGAGACTGGCCAGGACTCACGTACACTGTAACTGGTAATCTCAGCCTTTGAATTTTTCTTCAGATTAATTAATTTAGATTAAAGAAAGATAATTGATACAGTTTGCTAAATTGTGTATTGTATGTGATCAAGCCCCTTTAATTGTGTAACACTCAAATAGCAAACACATGTTTTTTAAGGCTTGTTGCTGCCACTTTACTTGTGTGGACTTATGACTGCATTTTTGCATGTCTTAGGGATCCCTCAAACCAAATTCAGTCCTAAACCACCCTCGCATCCTACTAATATGATGCCTGCTCACATTTATTATAAGAACACAGTTAATTGATAAACTATGACAATGAGAGCACAGGCTCATTTACATCTGGAGCTTCATAAGAATGTTGTGCTAGGTAATTCTGTATCCCTGTTTTGGGCTTAGTTACAGAATTGAGATGAGCATCACCAGCTGAGCTGGAGTGTGCTGATCATGCCACTGCTCCCACTGACTTTCAACTGAATTTGAGTATCCACAGCTCTTCCAGTCCTTCAGAATCACAGCTTAATACCATAAGCATACTTTTCCAACTGTATTCTTACTCAAAAAATAATCTGCTTTCTACTCACAGCTTGTCTCCTTCACTACTGGCATCTAAGCACGCTAGTATAAACCTGAACATTTCTGTTGATGTTTTCTAGGTAGGGAATGCTTTGTACTTAGCATTTCCAAGCCTTCCAGAGACCAAGAAGGAAGGAGGATTTGCTGTATTTCCAAACAATCCCTCTGATGACAGTTCAAAATGTTAATAACTAGATGAAAAGTTGTACCTGTTCTTGCTGAGGATTCTGAATGTAATTGAATTTCTTCCTTCTGTTAGGTTAGGGAAAAAAATTAATTCTATAACTCACCTGGCGAATATGAACTTTAGGAGCACTGTCAATTTGCAGCTTGTGATTGAGCTAAAGGGATGCCAGTTTTGAATTGTTTGTTCTTGTCCTCTTTATTTGTCTTTGAGCTTTTACATTAAGCAAGCATGTTTTTCAAGGTGAATTTTATAAATTAAACAAGTAAATGAATCTGAGGTATGTGAGCTAAGTCGATTTATCTTAGATTTTGAAATGCAGCTGTGGTTCTCAGTACTCAAGCAAGACAGTTTCTTCCTCATTATGTCAGTCCTTCAGTTCAAGAGCAGGGAGGGCATAAATTGGCAATGATTTAAACCTCCTGGCCTGCTTGTATTAATAATCTACTTTAAAAAATAATAATAGTAGTAATTATCCAAATGCCCTAATATTATGCATTTATTAAGCTATGTGATATTTTGTAAGATAAACAGGAGTATATCGGAATGATTTCTCCCAACAGGGAGTGTAAAGTGACTGCTTAGCACAAGAGACAAGTATTATAATAACAGTTTAGGACAGGAATTTCCAAATAAAGGTTCACTCAGAAATCTGGGAGGCAGCAAGCATCTTCAGGAGTAGCACCTGGTCTTTATGACACACATCTGAGCAGTAAAAGGTTCTGCTGACTTTAGGAGAAGGCAAATCAGTCTTGAGTTGAGCTGTGATTTGAGTAGTGGAAGGCTCCATCAATCCTTTTGCATTAAAAGCAGATGTTTCCTCCTTCTCAATGCATATTTATAAGCACATGATTTCTTTTTCAATTACATCTGATTGGCACTCTACTTCCAAATGATACAAATATTTTGTGTTTTTCATAGAAATAAAAATAGTTAACTATAGACTTTATAAAATATATTCCAGAGACTTTAATACAAATTTACTGGGTTCTTTTAATATAACCTTTAATATAAGTTTTGTTCTCCAGAATAGCAAAAGTACCTCAAGAAATCAGATTTCCAAGTGTAATGTCTGAGGGAACATATAGACATTTCTGGTATAGTTTGGTTTTGCAGCATTTTGACACAGAACATTAAACTTTTTTCTTCAGATAGATCCTGGGACGAGAACGTACATCCTCTCAAGCCACTCCAGGAGTGCTATTGTTCTTCCATCACAGTGTCAGCCCACCTTAGCAGAGATCATGCACTGCCTCCTCCGGTCAAGTTTACCTTGATTGTTCTCATACAAAGAATCTGAATCCTTGCCTTCATGACTGGCGTCAGCAAGGAAAACATTAATTTCACAGCAAAACTAGAAAATGAGACATTACAAGATACTAGAGCTGCAGTACTGGGAACATTCAGAAAACTAGTCTAGAGACAACACTAACACTTACAGGGTAGTAGACAACTTATTTGATTTCTATTGATGGTGGAGATGCCACACCATCCAAAGTCTCCAACACCCAAACCTGCGAGGTCCTACGGCAGCTTCTCCCCTACACCCTGGCTGGTGATTACACTGCAACCAAAGATGCTGTTCTCTTTCTTGTCAGCACTAACGTTTTACAGGATAGTGATTTTTTAGTGGGACAACTTCTTTCATTTTTATACACAGAAAAATCTCCAGAAACCCAGAATAGATGACAGGACTTGGAGAGGAAGATGAGTAATTCAGTGGGTTGTATTAAGTTAGTGAATACTGATATCCTTGCTGAGAGAAACATGTTTGCTATGTTTATTCCTCATATGACAGCAAACTGCCTGCAATTACTGTTATCTTACAATTACAGAGTGGGACGACAGGACAGGAAGGAGTAGTGTTGGTAAGATTAACTAATGATATTTCTGGTTGACCTGCAAACAAACTGTGAAGGCAACGAGCTATTGAGACAGACCCGGTGACTGAAAACCATCCTTCAGTCCCTCCACTGGTCCTCCCTGCCCTGGCTTCCCGAGATCATGCCTTTTGGTCTGAACACTGATCTGCACCACATACTAAACCATTTGTTCTCAATAACGCTTGAGTAGATCCCACACTGGGTATGACACGTTGCCTGGCAACTTAAATTCACTTAGCAAAAATTTGATTTCCTTCATGTTGTTACTTTCATTCCATAACACGCAGAACGGAGTAACAAATTCTTACGTTTTGCTACTAAGAAAGGATTTAATTTCTGTTAAAACTTTCCTTTGGAGTGAACAAAAAAGCAGCCAGAAGAAAGAAAGGAGGGAGGGAGGTGCAGTACAGACCAACGTTTTGACCTAGCTGTAAGTTACAGCGAAGCAATAGAATGTCACAGTATGCTAATTATTTAATCAACCCACATCTTCTCTGCTGTTCATGTATTATTCTGACTATCAATCGAACACCATCTGCCCTCACAGAAAAATGTTCCTGCAATGTACAGAATATTTAGCTGGCAAGAAACTCTCACCGTGTTCGCACTAGAAAGTCATGAACCTGGGAAATCTTGAGGAGATTTGGGACTTTCAAAACAGCTACGGCTCTCTCTTGGCCTTCTTCCTCCTCTGTAGGAGGATAAATGCGTGATTTCCATTTACATTTCAAATAATTAGATAGTTTCATTAATAGCTTTGAATGCAAATAGGAAGCTGAACTGTGGAATCTGGCGTTCCTCTTAACGAAATATTTCTGTCACTTGGAGAAGCGTGGGAAGCAGCAGCGAGGGAGGAGAGGGAGCGAGAGAGAGGAGAGGGAGAGGGAGAGGGAGAGGGAGAGGGAGAGGGAGAGAGGGCGGATCTGGCTCCTTGTCCGCTGCTTGGAGCAGTGTTGGCCCCCGGAGTCTCCCGGCCGTCTGCCCGGGCTGGCCCAGTCTGGTCTCGGGCTGGCCCCCAGCTGCCACCTAGTGCTCTCCTCCCCGGCCCCGGGCAGGGACCCTTCGGGGATCTGCTCCACACACCCTGGGAGAGGGAGCCTCTGACTGTGTTGGTGCTCGACCCTTACCTGGACAGCAAGTCCTGGCAGGGTCCGCATTTTATAAGATAAAGAGAGAATTCCTGTCTCAAACAGGGGAACAACTGGCTTTGTCAACGAGATCTTTGTGAAACACTCCAGGGAAAGGATTTTGGAAAGGTTGTGTACTAAGAGTAGATTATAAGGGGATGTTTACCTCAAATAGATAAAATGAAGTATAAAACCTTGCTAAGTGCAATGAATGGCATAAAGCTCATTCCAAAGGAGGATAACCTTACTTAATCAGTCATTTTATTTTTTTATCTACTAAAATAGGTAATTGTGAAACTTCATCCTAAATTGCTTGAGTTGGAAGTGCAGCACAGTTGTCCTCTTCATCGCTTTTCAGTCAAGTGCTGCCTGTACCAATTAGCTCTCCAAAAAACAGGTACAAGCATGGCATGTGCTGTAAAAAATACCAAGCGCAGAGGTAGTGAAAATATCTTTGGGTTCTATTTAGAAAGATTTTTTGGAAAACTGCCACCATCTTTAGTTAATGGATCAGTTAGTAGGCTCCTTACTAGATGTTGAGTCACTCCCTCACCCCCTGCTGCCTCGCAGCCCAGTGTGGAGCACCTGAGCCCACACCTTACCTGTCACAACAGCCAACAGCTTCAGAGCAATGTCCCATATACCAGTGAAGAGCTGTCGATGAGGCATGGATGGATCTACCTACCAGAGTAAAAACACCGAGCCCCGACGCCTCTGTTGTTCTTATCCTGGATTCCTTGGAGGGGGACGAGGGATTTCCAGTGGGACTGGAATTTGGCCCAGTGTGCCACAATCCCATAAAACACAACTGTCTATTGGTTAAACAATGCCAAGCGTGTCTCAGCCAGATGCCTGTTTACTGACTACTGAGAGAGGAAAAACAGCTCTCAGATGCTAGTGCTTGGGTTTGCAGGATGAAGGGCATATTAATTGTGAACAAATGAAATGATCACAAAACAGAGATGAGCCATGTAACTTGGTTTGGCTGCAATTCTTGGTATATGGAAAAAGATGACAGCATGGGGCTTGATGAACATAAATTCTGCATTAAATTGTCTTGTTATCTAGTATCTATTTGCTTAATGTAGTAGTTTGCTTTCTTCTGTTATATGGGATAATGGACTGTAAAATTGGTTAAATTATTGTCCACTTAGCAGAATAAAGGAAGAACCCTGGTTCATTTGGTCAACAAAACTCTGTTCTGCTAAAAAATGTCTGCTCTTTCCTAGAAACAGAGAACTCCAACAATGTAGGGTGCGGTTCACTTGGGAAATATTGCTGAGGCAATCATGGCAGGACAGTGGGTAGGTAAGTACCTTAAAGGGTGGCCTCCCTGCGACTTCAGCCACCTGAATCAATTCAAAACCCAAACCCAAGATCTTCAGGTGCCTCTTAATGAACCACAGACCAAATCCAGCTCTGTCAGGCTGCACCACATCAGGTCACCCCAGGACCTCAGGGTCCATCCCTCCCCTGGGGCCCTTCCATCGCTGAGGCACTCATGGAGAAAAACAGCAGATGGGGGGGGAGCTGAAGCCCGGCGTGGGGTGAAGGTGGTAGAGCCTGATGTTGCCCTCAGGGCCCTGACCACTCTCCCATTCCAAAACACAAATAAGCCACCCTCCCATTTCTCCCGCCCTCTGGCACAGATGTGCAGTTTTTCTTCCTGTGGCAATGCACACAGCAGAAGTTTTGCTTCCATTCATGCCAAGAAGGCACCAAAGTTCACACAAATGAACCATCTCCATGAGCACTCTGAATTATATTTATTTTTTATCAGTATCATCATCCTGTTTAATCTGTGGTCCACACTACCACCTTGTTGAGTTTTTGCAGATCTTTTCGTTAAGAAGTGTATTTTGTTACCTTGTATTGTGCATCTGATCATTCCAGCCTAAAGACCATGATCTTAATCTTGTTCTAGCTGAATTTCTTGTTTGTTTTTTTTCCCTTCTTTCCCAGGCCATTTTTCCTATTTGTTGATAACACCTTGAATTCAAATCCTGCCCTTTAAAGACCTTGAAGCTTCTTATCATTTGCAAATGTAGTAAGTATAGGCCCTTGTCCAGCAGTGGGTATTAACAAACCCATTAAAAGACTTGCTCCGGAACAGACCATAATGGAAAGCTTATGACATAATGTCTGCTGCCACTGCTGCCCTCCAGGGATGTTGCTCATCCAGCTTGGCACCAAACCCCTCCCTCCCTTTCAGTGATTTCCTGGCTTTTCTGACAGGAATGTTGTGCCACATTGCCATAGCCTTGCAAATCAAGATAGAGAGCCCCTATGGCTTCTTCTCTGACCACTCTTTACTAGAAGGAAATTAGCTTGGTGTGACGTTGTTTCTTTTATTTTTTTCTTTTGTTAATCAGTCACTTCTCTTGTAGATGTTTTTAAACTGGTTTGGGAATTTGTCCCAAGAGTTTTGAGCCAACACTCAAACTGCTTTATCATTTCCCTAACTTTGCTCTACCCCCCATCCCCAGATACACCTCTTAAAGACAGGCACCGTCTTAGCTTTTCCCAATCTACTGCTATCTTGCCTGTTCACAAGTCTTCAGAAATCCTGCATCTCATCTCTGTATATTCAGGGCCGCAGTCCACCAGGCCTGGTTAATCTTAAAACATTCTGCTTAAGACTTCTCTTAAGGCTTTCCTGGTTTAGGCTCACCTTACCCCTTTGTCACCAGCGTTAGCCGCAATAGCTCTCTGTTCCCTGTAACTCTCTCTCAGTGAGCTGCAAATGCAGAAAAGGCATCAACCATCCAGTTCCTCAGGGTCATCTGTAGATAGCGCTGATTCTCCACTGAGAAGCAGGTCAAAGCTTTTCCTGGTCTTCCTACTACTAATTAGATAATGACATTTTCTTGTAGCAGGTATCTTTTAATAATTGCAGGGGATGAAATGTGACCTCCAAGAGACCATTTAAAAACCTCATGAGAGCTGGTTTCAAGGGACACTATTTCTTGAACTCCTCAACTCAAGAAAGCAGCCTACAGATATGAACAGAGCAAGGGAAGAGCAAAACAATCACGTAAAATTCAGACCCTGTTGGGTACCTTCCTCTCTCACCAAAAGTGTGCAAGAAATGAGAGAAGGCGGTGCTCAGTGTAGATATTTCCCTGCTCCCAAAACCCTGAATAGAGGCTAGAGAAGTCTCCAGGGCACATAACAGAGAACTTAGGCTGGATCTTAGGGCAAAAAAGGGAGGGTATTACCTCTGGAAGGAGGGTCAGGCTACTTGGGAGAACTAAAAAAAACATAGTGAGGCTATGTAGGGAGAAAATCACAAAGACCAAAGCCCAACCTGAACTTGATTTGGTCATTGCAGTCAAAGACAACCAAATCAGTTTCTATAAATAGACTGGCAGCAAAAGGAGAGTTAAAGAGAGCCTCCATCATTTATTAAATGCAGAGGGTAACTTAGTGTCAGAGGATAAGGAAAAGTCAGAGGTACTAAATACCTTCCTCGCCTCTGTCTTTAATACCAAGGCTGGTTGTCCTCAGGGTACCCAGCTCCCAGAGCTAGATGTTACGGATGGAGAGCAGAGTGAAACCCCCACAATTTAGGAGGAATTGGTTAGTGACCCACAAGTCTATGGGCCCCAATGGGATTCATCCCAGAGTAATGAGAGAGCTGGCAAAAGAACTTGCCAAGCCACTTTCAATCATTTAACAGCAGTCCTGGTTAACTGTAGAAGTTTGAACTGACTGGAAATTGGCAAATGTAATGCCCTTCTACAAGAAGCATTGGAAGGATGATCTGGGGAACTACAGCCCTGTCAGACTTACCTCAGGTCCAGGGAAGGTGATGGAGCAGATCATCCTGAGTGCCATCACATGGCACCTGTAGGACAACTAGGGGATCAGGCGCAGTCAACATGGGTTTATGAAAGGAAGGTCCTGTTTGGCCAACTGATCTCCTTTTAAGGTAAAGTGACCTGCTTAGAAGATGAGGGAAAGCCTGTAGAAGTTATCTACCTAGATTTTAGTAAGGCATTTGATACTGTGACTCATAGCAATCTTCTAAAAAAAGTTACTGCCCATGGCTTGGACAGGCATACTCTTTGATGGGTCAAAAACTAGTTGGATGACCAGGCCCAGAGAGCTGTGGTGAATGGGGCTAAATCCAGTTGGCAGCCGGTCACTAGTGGTGTTCCTCAGGGCTCAGTGTCAGGGCCAGCCCTGTTTAATATCTTTATTGATGATCTAGATGAGGGGATTGAGTGCACTCTCAGT
Source organism: Aegotheles bennettii (assembly GCA_013398125.1). Taxonomy (NCBI): domain Eukaryota; kingdom Metazoa; phylum Chordata; class Aves; order Caprimulgiformes; family Aegothelidae; genus Aegotheles; species Aegotheles bennettii. The sequence continues at coordinate 39,966 of VZRW01001965.1, read as the reverse complement.
AAATTTGCAGACAACACTAAATTGGGTTGGAAGGTAGCAAGGCTCTACAGAGAGACCTTGACAGGCTCATTCAGTGGACTGAGGACAACCATATGAGATTTAATAAGGAAAAATGCTGGGTTCTGCACTTAGACCACAACAACCCCCTGCAGCGCTACAGGCTTGGAGAAGAGTGGCTGGAAAGCTGCCCAACAGAAGGGGACTCGGGGGTGCTGGTTGACAGCAGGCTGGATATGAGCCAGCAGTGTGCCCAGGTGGCCAAGAAGGCCAATGGCATCTCAGGTTGTATGAAGAATAGTGTGGCCAGCAGAAAGCGGGCAGTGATCGTCCCTCTGTACTCGGCACTGGTGAGACCGCACCTCGAGTACTGTGTTCAGTTCTGGGCCACTCACTTCAAAAAGGACGCTGAAGTGCTGGAGTGTGTCCAGAGAAGGGCAATGAGGCTCATTAAGAGTTTGGAAAACATGTCTTATGAGGAACAGCTGAGGGAGCTGGCTTTATTTAGCCTGGAGAAGAGGAGGCTTAGGGGAGACTTCATCGCTCCCTTAAACTACCCGAAAGGGGTCTGTAGTGAGGTGGGGGTCGATCTCTTCCACCAAGCCTATAGTGAGAGGTCAAAGGGAAATGGTCTTGAGTTACAACAGGGGAGATTCAGATTGGATATTAGAAAAACCTCTTCATCGTTAGGGTGATTAGACATTGGAACAAGTTGCCTAGGGAGGTAGTGGAGTCTCCATCCCTGGAGGTATTCAAGAAGTGCCTGGGTGAGGCACTGAGTGGTATGGTTCAGTGTTTTAGGTGCTGTTATGGTCATGCTGGGTAGATGGTTGGACTGGATGACCTTGAAGGTCTCTTTCAGCTCTAATGACTCTGCCATTCTGTGATAGCCTGAGCCACAAGAAATTATGAAAGAGTTTGTTTTAAAGATAGTAGAAGGGGAAGAAACCCTCCTCCCCCCTTTCTTGAACTTTCCTTAATGACAGTGAGATGTTTCTTTCCCAGCAAAAGCTAACTGCTACTCTTGACACGCCTGATGTCAGCTGGAGGAACAGATGGCTCAGTGGTTCATTTCAAACTGTTCACTCAGCCAAACAGCACAAATTGCATTAATTGCCTCACAGTATGAGCAGAAAGTGGAGTACTCCGCGTGTCCTAGCCGTGAATCACTGAGACTTCTCATCATCATTTGCATTTGATGGGTCAGTCAGGAACTTCTCTGCGTGCTGGGAGGGGTGGGGGGTAGAGGGAGCACAGCACAAGAAAATGCCTGAGCTGAGCACTCTGCAGGTAACAGAAGATCCCCAAGAGCTGATTTAGCCTTCGACTTTTGCCTTGGCATTAAAATGGTTTCCTCAGCATGATGCCGCTTTCGGAAACATAATTTCTTCACACAAGAATGGACACAACAACACACCTACTGACCAGCTCCAGGGAGCAGGAGGAAGAACATCTGGTTACTGACCAAATTCTCCCTGTTCAAGCTGAGACCAGGAATACCTTGATGCACTGGAGACACTTCTATAGTCTACCCTTTGCTTTGCCCTTTCCTGTGGCAAAGATATCTTAGGCACCACTGCAGGTCTTGGTAGGCCACCTAAGGGAAAGCAAGTGCCCCAGAACCTCCCAGCCAGAGCAACCGAGGAGGGAAACCACAAGAAGAGACTCTGTGCTTGCCTTCAGTGAGCCTCTGCATTCAAGAACTGAAAAATCTGATGGAGCCAAAGAGTTTGAAAGAAGTTACCCCAAATATCCCATCTGTTTGTGTCTGTAAGCTGGGAGCCCTGTATGTGTTTAATTTACTAGTATACATGTGCACAAGCATCTGAAAAGTTAATGCAGAAGGTGAGTCCAGGCAGAAAGGTCTCCTTTAGGTTTGCCTGCTCTAAACCATGCCTAATAAAATGATTTATTAGATGCTTCATATCCTGTTGAAGTCCTGACACCTTGCTCATTGGTTGCAAATGGAAGGTGTTAGTGTTTTGCCCACTGAAGACATAACATTTCTTTTGATCAGGGAAAAAAAAGGCAAATTACCACGTAAGACCAGAAGTTTAAGGATACAGCTTTTTAGATAATATGATTCCTGATGTTTCTCTGTTACCTACCTATAGATTTTATTTCAATGACTTCAGTAAAATACAAAGTCTGGGTAAAGACTAACCTTAGTCTCCCACAAGCTGCTGAAAGTCCTGCTGGTCTTTCCTCTTCCCTGCTCTGAGGGAGCAGAACAATTGTGGTTTTACCACCAGGGGCAAAATTTCATTACCGCATCTTTGTGCATTACCAAATTCTTCCTGAGCCCCTCCTCCAAGAAAAAAAACATGGAATGACTAGAGAGAAATTAAAAGAATAAGCACTACACAGCAAACCCAGCCCCTGTGCTATAGCCCCTCCTACATGGGCAGTAGATCTGATTATTGTAAACGAGTGACAGCTGAGGAGTGGTGGTTCTTCTGCTCTACCCCTGCTTGGTGGAGGCTCTCTCTCTGCACCCTCCTTCATAGTTCTTTCTGTGCTAACCTCAGATCTCACATTTCTAGAGGAGAGAAGCCCTTCACTATTTTCCTCTTTTAAGCAGAAGTCAACAGAAGAGAAAGGATACCTAATTGTATTTGACGGGGGTGGGGGGGAAGTATTTTAGGGCTCTGCTCACGTGAAAATTACTTTATACCATTAATTGCTCTGCCTCTCACAAAGTTTGGGAAAAAATCCTGGATATAAATCTGTTCCACTCTGTTCTGTACCTCTGAAAGAGGTGCAGCAAAATTCCTAGACTCAAGTCTTCTCGCACTGGGAAGCTTTGCTCTTGGTGCTCTGGACATTGCTGCTTCAGTCACGCTTGCTCATGCTGGTGGCTGTTTCTGCACTACCAGACACACCTGGCACTCACAGAACTACTGTGGGACCTCTCCACACTGTGGGACCTTTTCCAGTAACTAACACTTTCACTGGTATATTTTCCCCCTCAAAAGTAGCCTGCGTGATGCAATTAGGTGCTCAAACTTTGAGCACTGTCATTTGGACTCCCTTCTTGGGAAACAGGACCTTACTGTGTCTCTGACACCTGCTTCAGATCTGCTTCAGGCAAGGTGGTCTCCTTCCTGCCTATGGGCTCCCTGTCTTCTGTGGACTAACTCCACCATGCCTGCATTTAAGGTAAGATGTTTCCCAAAGCTTGTAAGCACTCTAAGAGCTATTACACCACAACGTGATCTCTCCTTTCTTTGGACTCAAGCAGGCACCCTTTGAAGTTTCTGGGAAGCTTCCAGCTTGTAGCAGGAATTAATTCAGACACTAATTTATTCTTCTGGGGCTTCTTCCTGGTTGAGCTGCACTTTACCAGCATTTAATTGCATTCCCCCCAACTCCACTCACAATACCAATGTGGGAGAAGGGGAAGGAGAACTGAAGCACAAAGCAGCCTGAGAGATCTGAAATGGCAGAAGGTGAGGTTCATTACCACCAGCTCTTCCATTACTATGGGCAAGGGTAACAGGCAGTAAGTCAAGTTACAGACCTGCAACCTCAACTGGTGTTTTCTTCAGTTAATTTAATCATATCCTTTACATTAAAGGGGAAAGACTGATACCATGGTGAGGAACAGATAATTTTAAGTCATAGCATTGTGTTCAGTGAAGTCTGAGAAACATGAATTGTCAGAACATCTGGCTTATTCTCCAGCTACTCAAGTTTCCTGTCAGCACTGGCTGTGCCAGAGGAATCCACAAGGTCTCTTTAAAAAAAGCACTCCATGAGTGGTAATCCATTGCTTGATGCTCCAATGGTCTTTTCTGGACAGGTTTACCATGCTGATCCCAGCCCCAAACAGCTGCAAGCCCAGGTATGCCCCTCTGCCTTCGAATACTTTCCCAGGCTAAAAGAGTGTTAATTATGTGATTAAGCTAATGAATAGGGGGAAGTACCCAGACCAACACACAATAACACTGGAGAGGGAAATGTAATAGTTCATGCTGTAGAGATCAATAGAGGAAATACCACTAACTTAGAGCCTTTTGCTGTGATGAGCTGCTATGATCCTCCCAACCTCCCCAAACACTTTCATCAGGAGCCCCCGATAAAGAAACTTCTCAGAGACCTTGTAAAAATCCAAATAAATTTTATTAACTGGTTCCCATTTATCCATTTTATGTCTATGCTTATGACTTGGTACAAAACTGATTTGGTTTTTCCTGCTTTGATTTAAAAAATTGCATCATTAAAGCAAAATATTATTTCTTTACTAACCTATTAATTAAATGGCAATGAGGGGCTAATGGGAGACCTTAGGGCGTCCTGATAAACCTCTGTTTTAGTAATTCTCGCAACATCTCTTTAGATTTATGTCAGTATTGACCCAGGAAATGTAATGTCACGTGTACCCTGTAAGACTTCAGTGTGATTTTTCTGTTTTATCTGAAAGACTAAGGCCAAATTTCTGCTTTCAGTTGCAGCAACATAATTATGTTGTCAACTGCTCCAAGGTTACTGTCCTATTTTTGTCCTGTGTCTTGTTGATTCTCTGTACTTACCTTGATCTCTCTCATGTCCTTTACAGAAGATTCCTGCATCTCTCTTGCATAACCAAATATTTATTTCTTATGTACCACTCAACATTATGGCCATTTCAACATCTCTGTCTCAGGTGACTAATTCGCATTACCAGCTCACACCTGTTAGCTGTTTATCCCTCCAAGAGTTGGTGGTCACAGTCCACCTGGTAAAACAAGCAACCCCCAACAGGTACAGCTGAAGATAATGGTTAATTAAAATATAAGCAGCCCTGTGCTAATTAATTACCCTTTACTGTCAAGCTCAGCACAGAGGATGAGATTTAAAGCCACAGGGACTGAACTATCTTGGATCTAGTGTGGGCAAAAGCATCCTGCTGACCAGGATGAGAGCCAGCTGCAGTAATGCACACGTATCATAAACCACACGCAGCACCTTTGAGGCACAGCATGCAGTGGGCCTTGCACTCAGCCTTCACCTCCTAGTCCTGGGCTGCTGCGTGGCCCAACTCAGCCAGTGCCGGTGCCTGCCTTTATAGCAGTGGCAACTTCACCTGTTCTATGGGATGAAGGGTCACCTGGTATCTCTGGGGCAGGGAGAAGATAAAGCCTTGCCCCAGTGACCTTCCCCAGGACACCTGCTTCCTTCCTGGCACAGGATCTCCAGGAGATCTCTGAACAGACTGATACAGTGCAGAGAGTAGCCCTCTGCCATGCAGGTCAGTCTGTGGCATGGACAGTGTTGGGGCAGCCAGGCAGGCTCGGTGACGGGAGGGACAGCTGTCCTCTGCTTGCTCTCACCCCTCTCCCTCTTTGCACAGCCCCCTCATACACCTACATATGCTTTTGTGGATGGGCTTTCTGAAAATCCCCCTGCAAAGCAAACTGCTTCATCACAACACGCTTGGCTACCAAATCCAAAACAACCCCAAACCCTGGAGAGCAACTCCTGGGGCTAAGGCCATGGGAGTGTGACTAACGCCAAGCTGAGAAGTCCTGACAGCCTGTGACAGCACAGCTGTAAAGTAATTGTTAATTCTGCTGTTAACAAGAATGCTCCAGCTTCTCTCTCACCTGATTCGTCCTGTGTCTCCCACTGACTGCTGCAAAACCAACAACCTTACCAGAGGCAGCTCCCCGGCTCAAGACAGACTGTCCCTAAGACACCTTTCCCTCCCTTCTCCACATTAATAGTCAGCAGCAGAAGGATGGCTTCTGTCCTACAAACACATTTTCATTAAAAAGAAAAAACAAAAACCAAAAAAAAACCCAAAACATTGCCTTTTTGTCATCTTTGAAAGGAACAACAAAATATAACAAACCAAATATCCTGATTAGGTTTTACTAGTGAAAAAAGCTGTTAGAACATAAGCTCATTAGCCGAAAGAACAATCTTCCTATAAACAGGTGTCTTTTGCTCATCAATGACTAGGATTTCCCAAGACAGGAAACGCTGAAAAGAAATTATTATTTAACATCTTAATCCCAGTTTATTTTTACCCTTGGGCTTGAATTCCCCAAAGCTACCTGCTAATGCTTCAGCACTATAGCATGGCAGCAGCCAGTGCCCGGAAAGGCACCTGCCTGATGCCACTCAGTCAACTCTCACACTGCATTACAATGTCTTTCAAAAAAGAATACAGGATTAGTTTTTGGTTCTCCAAGATTCTCTTGAAATGTCGATGAAAAAGGATTCTTATGAAACATCATCACCCTCTTAAAGGTATGGTACTGATGCCAAAATGAACATGGTTTTATTTCAAATTTGTTTCCTCAAGGTGAATACCCACTCATCATTGGTGCATGCTTGTGGAAAAGTTGCAAAATACTTGCCGTCATGCCATCAAGTAAAATAGGTAAAATATTGTATTTGCTAACATATTTTCTTATTCCATTTGTGTCAGAATGCTACAAAAGGAAATGGCCTCAAGTTACACCAGGGGGAGGTTTAGGTTGGGTATTAGGAAAAACTTCTTTACTGAAAGGGCTGTCAGGCACTGGAACAGGCTGCCGAGGGAAGTGGTGGAGTGGCCATCCCTGGAGGTGTTTAAAAGTGGTATAGATATGACACTTAGGGGACATGGTTTAGCAGGGGCTTGGCAGAGCTAGGTTAGTAGAGTTAGGTTAACGGTTGGACTCTACAATCTTACCTAACCTAAACAATTCCATGATTCTATGAAACCACGTTGCAGGGCTGTGAACTGCACCAGGCAATTGTTTAAAACAAGATAAAAAGGGGGTAAAGGAAAGTTTTAAACAAGACCAAATCTTCTCCACAGTTCTGCTGTTAAGTGGGCCAACACCTGAGGCATGGGAAAAGCACAGGGGTAGGAGGAAGCACCTGGGAACAGAAACTCCTTCACACCAGTACAGAGACAGGCTCCCTGTATCACCAAACCTGTCTGATCTGCTAGCGTGACCTCTGAGGCAGGGTTTCTAGCATTGGCTTACGAGGCTCCCTACTGAAAGCAAGGAAGATTTTGCCAGGGCAGAAACATCTCATGAATGAGCTCTCCAAGGGCAATCACGAATCAACTTTGTGCCTGCATTTCAGGAGACTAACTGAAGGCAGTGAAGAGGCATTTGCACACTACTTTGGAAATCAGTGAGTTATAATCACTAATCAACATTAAAAATGCAACACTCATGTACACATTTCAAAGTATGTTTGTCTTGGGAACAAACCCAGGTAGTTGATATAAAATGATGAGGGTCTCTAACTACAGTTTGGCCCTACTCCCATCAAGATACCTGGCTATTAGCTTCAGTGAGGGCAGAGACACCCTTGCATAGTTAAGGCTCTGACACAAAACTCGCTGCTGCTTGAAACGGCAGCTGCACTGCATCACGTTATCTCCCTAAGTAGGTATCCTACTTTAGCTTCCTCAGAGGTCAGCTATTCTTCTTTGCTAAGTACATCCGGTGTAGAAAGAAAATTCCTTAATCCTATTTTTTTGTGCTTGTTTTCATATGCACAGCCACGATGCTCCCACATCAAGCCTGGGTCATACAAGTCCTTGTTTGCTGCTACTTTGCTTCTGCTGTACAGCAGACAGATGTTCATTAGGAGAATTTTGCCGTGGCTGGCTCTTAATTCTTGTGTGCTATGGCAGAGATATATAAAATTAACAGAAATCATTACTTAAAATGCTAAGCAAGAAACTGCATGGATTTGCATGTCTACTAAATGATTTCAGGACTTCAATTACTACCTGAGTTCACAGCCTCCGAGAAACACAGGAAGGAAGAAAATAAAAAACTGGCTAAAATTGTGTGCCTGTGCATTTATTCAAGGAGTTTATTTCACTTTAGTATATTTACTTAAGCCTCCCAGACAAGAATTCCCTCAAAGCTTATCACAGGATGGATGTTTCCTTCTTGCATTTGGGCTCACCAGCCCCTCCACAGAACAGTCTTCCTACAGTCATAGAATATGCTTACAAAAACTCATGTCTCTACTTTTAGCTCCTTTTAAATTACTTTAGCTTCCTGGAAGGAGAAGAAAAGAAGAGGCAGCACCATGACACTTTCTTGCAGTCCATAAGCAACCATTAAGAGGAAAGAAAAAACAGACGAAACCCCATCCCATGGTGTAAGACCACACGTTTTTCAAGCTGCACCACAGTTTTGTACGCCAACATGCTGCTTTGGTGATCGTGGGGCTAGGCAGGCCTAGGCTCACCTGCCTGCCAAGTTCAGATTGTTTTTCCTGTGGAAAAACTTATCCCTGGTAAAACTGACCAGCCGGAGGGGCTGTTGTAAATAGGAGGCAGAGGTATTTAAGTCACTCAGGAAAAAATGCAAACCCATAGCTTCTACGCCAGCACATTCACAGATTTTCACAACCATCAAGTTGAAGCAAGTCCAGCTCCCATTCAGCAATACACCTGTGTTGAAGAGGCTTCACCCGCACCTCTCTTACACAGGCCTACAGAATAGTGACTGCATTAAATACTTGGGCACATTTCTTCCCCTAGATTAAAGAAAAAAAAAATTGCCTTTGATAAAAAAAAGGCAAGTTTGTGACACCTGAAAATGAAGTGAAGCAATCCAATCAAGAGTTATTTACCACAGCATCAATCTGTACTGACCAGGAAGTTTTTCAATATATAAGAGTAGTTTTGGATTGATTTTGTTTCTATACGGAAGAAACCTCCAAGCCCCACTTTCTTGAATGACATCCTTTGTTTTTTGTTGGACAGAGTACTGAAATATAAAATTTAATACTATACGTACAATTTAAACAGAATATTTAAGTAAAAGGGAGTAAAAAGTTCAATACTTTTTTAAAAAGCAACATCAAAAAGTGCATTAGGAGTCAAATCCAGGTCCTTCCAGTCTTCTAGTCTGCAATATCACTTATTCATTTTCTCCTGTAACAAAGAGGTGCACATTTTTCTTGGACTGTAGCATCTGAGCTGTGCGATCTATGCCAACCACTGCAGCCAATTTCTGAGCATCATACTTGGAGTAGAGCACAGTACAGGTCCAAGTAGCATCCACTCCACTGTCTGTGGCCTTCATCATATTACAAATCTCACTGTAGAAGTGGGAGTAAGTTGGCAACTCATAGAAAATGAGGTTCCTAATGCCTTTTATCGTATACCTGTAGCAGGAAAAAAACAACAACGAAAAAGTAATTTTGTTGCCAAATTTTACAAAGCGTGAATGTTAAAACATAAATCCTATCCTAGGTCTTCCAGTTTCCATTAACTTCAATGCACATTAGTTGTTGCTCAACTCTACAAACCCTGGGTCATAGACTGAAGACTAACACAGATGTGGAATTTAAAGGGGGAATATCTAGTACTGCCAGGCACGACAACTTCTTCTGAAGTACAGACCACCACTGATTTCTGCAGTTTTCAGCCTCTTTGGCTTGGATTTTAAGCCAGTGAAGCTTGATCAGACTGATTCTCATGAAACTTTTCATATTTGCCAAAACATCTCCTGCTAACAGAATGAAACCGTTCTATTATGAACTTCTGAACAGCTCCAGTCAGGACACAGCAAGTTTTCCAGGTGGCCTCAGCTTGCTGTATTGCATTATTGAACCAATTACATGCCCTTTTCCAGAATTTTATGTAATTATTGTGGCACAGATGAACACAAATAAAGGCACAATGAATCCCATTTTGCAGGCTATATCATCATGTCCTGACATCAGTGGAACTTGGCATCACTTATCTTCCTCAATAATGGCCTGTGCATATCAAAGTATCAGAGTCTCTGCAAGGGACTGCTGACAACATGCAAAAATTTTAAAGTGAACTGAAAAGCTCTTACTTCAGTCAAACAAGTCCTCAGAGATATCCAACAGATTCAAAAGGCAATATAGCCCATCTATGATTAAGAGATTAAGACTCTACTTCCAAAACAGCAGGCATGCAACTCAAAGGAAAACTCTGTCCACAATTCACCTTTTGTAGAAGTGGAAGCGCTCAGTGAACAATAAAAATTGCTTCTCTCCCTTGAGAAAGAACCGTCTTGCTCTGCAAACGCCAGCCTTTTTAGTGTATTCACAAATGTGAGTAAAATTCAGCCCCTCCTTCTTGAAGTAATTTCGAAGACGCACGTAGTCAAAATATGATGGAACATAAATGAGTGTGTGTGACATGATGGCATCACGGTACTCGGGCAAAACTTTGTTGACAAAAAACTGAAACCTGAGTTAAGAAAACAAATAAGTTTGAACCAGAGTTAACACCTAGCTTTCCAATACTGATATGACCTCAAACAAGAATCTCATCAGACAACAGACTACAGATTCTGACTACATTTTTCCTTCTTTAACTACATGTTTAGAAGATGTAAGGCAAAGGCTTTATCAGTACTACACAGTTATGGTAGAGACTGGTAGTCCTTTCCCAGACTTTATTCTCCTTGCCAAAAGCACTGGAGAAGTTCAGGATTCCACTCCACCTATGCAGAGCCTAGCCTGCATCTGAAGACTAACGAAGGCGTACTTCTGTGGTGGAATCACATTGTGCTCTGTAGAAAACAGTACGCTCAACTAAATTAGAAACTGTGGTCATCAGGGCATAACAAAATAATCTGGAACACAGAGTACCTTATATCTATTACAGAAGTTGAATTTTCAGCTTCTAGCCTCCGAAAAACATGAGGAAGCTGGACTACAACGTGGCTGATGGAGCCACTGAGTGGTACGTTGCGGATGGCCACCTGCAAGAAGAAAGTAGGACACTCAGAAAAGCAGCATTTCAAAGGTAGTCACACTCCAGCCAGCTTTCTGCTCGTAACTCACATCTGCAAGCAGTGCACAAGGCTGTTTTTAGGAAAGCTTCGATACAAAAATACATCCATGTATACACACACCAGACCTGCTAAATATACATGACCACTGCTTACGCTCTGACTTCCATATATTTGAGATAGACAACTAAGGTTTTTACTTTGAAAGAAACAGGAAAAGTAATGTCAGTTTGTGCTTCTTATACTGTAGGAGGAAAAAAAAAAGAAAAAAAAAAGGGAGCAGGCGAGCCCTCCATTTAACAACAAAACTAATAAAACAAGGTAACTTATGTGTGTCAAATTAAGAAAAAACAAAATCAGGTTTCTGACGTGAAACAACAACTCACAAAAGAAAAGGATAAAATTAAGTATCACTGCAAGAACCTTCTTCATGCCTTTGGCACAGCACTAGACATTGTCACACAGTGTCATGGAGATTCCAACTGAAATACTTGGGTAATGGAAGTGACTGGCACACAGTCTTTCTACAATCGAGTTACAGAATTTCCTCACGCATTGGGTTTTCTGTTCCTCTCCCCACCTTATGCCAGCATTTCAAAGAAGGCTTTTAGCTCATCCATGAACTCACCTGCCCCATGTAATTGAAGCAGTGTTTGTTGAAGACAGAGTTAATCTGGGGGTCCTGAAGAGCACTGAACAGCAGTGTCTGGCGGTAGTACCTGGACCAGTTATTGAGATTCAGCATTCGCACTCGGGAAAAGTCTACCCCGTGGGAATCCAGAGGCAGCAGGTTGATGTGCTTCATCAGGTGCTACACAGGGAGATGGAAACACATCACTACAGACTGACATCCTTGCATCCAGACTGAAAGAGCTTTAACTGCAGCGAGAAAGTGGGCAGGGATGACTAAGACAGCACAGAACATAAAATAGTAGTGATCTCCCAAGACAGGACTGCCTGCTCCCAGACCACAGCAGGAGCAATTTACTTGATTTCCTGCCACAGAACTGAAAGCTACCATCTCTTTAGTCATCAGTGACCTTTGCTTCCAATCCTCTCCCACAGGGCAAGTATAATGATTTATTTGTATTAAAGTCAACGGTCCCAAGGTTTCTGGGCTAAAAGAAGCTCAAGTGCAGTTCCCATGCATTCAGGGAGAGTTTGGGTACAAGTGAAGAAATACACCTCATTTTGGCCTCACTGAGTGATGCCTAGAACTGGCACCATTGCTGCTGCTTAGCAGGCAGTCGCACCCAAGGGGAAAAAACAGGGAACAGGCTCCAGGATGGATTCCTTGGATATCACATAGGCTGATGTGCCTTTCCTGGGGCTCCCCAGGAAACAAGATACATTCTGGGCCCATTCAAAACATACAGTAACCTCATGCTGCCAAAATGCACGGCCCAGGTACCTCCAAGGTGCTCCTATGTGAAAAAACCCCCACAACCTTTCAACCAGAAAAGCTTTTACTAGCCAAAAAGCACGGGTACTAACTGCGTACTAACCACAATCCCAGTGCAGAATTTTCATTACATGCACAGGAAAACCTTCATACCGTTTAACCTGGGACATGACTAATGCTTAGTATCCCCATAGGCAGTGGAGACAAGCACCAGCTCCTATTGCTTTCTGGAGGAACCCAAATTAGGCTGTACAGATTCCTCACATGGCTGCAATCTGACTGAGACACTGGGCAGTCAGACAGCTGGCATATTTTTTCCCAGATGTTATTAAAGGAATCATCATTATTCCTTCCTACAAGGCAATTAAAACTGTCCAAAGAAAAAAAAAATCTGATGAAATATGCCACTAAAGCACCAAATACTGAGATTTATAGAGACCATGTGCTGAATACTACCCAAAAATCTGTAGCAAGAACATTCTTAGTATAAGGAAAATATCAGGTTGAAGGGAGGAAAAGGAACAAGCATACATATCTGGAATTAAGTCAGTAAAAAAACAGAAATACTGTTCACTGCCAAAAGTAAGTTCTATCAGGCTAACAAAATACAGTACAACTCAAAAATGAATACATACGGAAAACGCACCAGAACATGTTCCCAGTTCTGCATCAGGTAAATATCTGCTTGATCAATTATGAGAACTTCTATTGAGGACAGAAAATCAAAATCTCTCTTCTTCTCCCCCTCTGCACCAATAACAGTCCTCATACCCAGGGGAGAGGCGATGATGATATCGGATGAGTAAAATGGTGCATACAGCCTCATACTCTTCTGAAGAATCGCAACCCCTGAACAACAACCAACAGCATTTTCTCAGTTAAGGTGAATTATCAACCACTTTCTTCCAGCAGGCTCCGTAACACCAACTCCCTACACCTCCTTCCCCTTAACACACACTAATGATTATAGCTGGACAAAAAACAATCCATCTGAAACCATTCTTTCCCTGAAAAGTGCCTATTCACCCCATCCCCATTTGAAAAGCATTTGGCAGTTTTTCATGAAGTTTACCAAACTCTTTCAGTAGTATTTTTTTCCATATTTTTCATAGCCTGGACAACATTTTTTAACTGAAACACATTTTTTGTGATTTTCTGCTAAAACGGGGAATGAGGGGGCTAAAGAACTTCAGAGAGGGGAAAAAAAAAGCAGAAATGATTACCTATTCCTTCTCCCTAAATCCTAGACTTTGGTCTCCACCATTAGGCTCTATAGTAACTGTTACCTTTATCTGTCATGAAAGGTTCTGCAACTGCCTTTATTCACACGGCTACAAGAGTTGCTACAAAAACGCAAGGGAAAAAGTTCTTCATGTGATGATGACTGGAAGCACCACCAGTCTTGCACCTTCCCTGGAATTGCTTCTCACGCCTCATGTTACACTGTATAGGCTGAACTAACTCATTCACCACCTCCCATGTTAAAGAAAGAAAAAAGAAGGAAAAGTGTTTGTTACTTATGTCTTAACTACATAGCAACATTGCTAAGACTCGGAGCTTTTTGATCTTAAAAACCCAGGTAGCCCAGACTGTATTCAAACCACCCACTACAGGCTGCTCAACCAAGGTATCTCCAACTTCTCTCCCTCTCTGTGTGAAGCCAACTGTTATGGGCACAGCTGAAGGCATTTGCAAGAATTTCATGCAGACACCAATAGGTGCCCCTCCTGCTATCTACTTTAACCCCATGATAAAAATGAGGGGAGGGGGAAGGTCACAATTGGTTGAATTTCCAGGAAGAAGATATCCTCTGTCACAGCATATACACAGTTTAACAACATTAACAATTTTTTTTCCATTTAAAAATGTGAAAGGGTGGTTTTAGTAAGCCATAAAAAACGTGCTTTAATTTAGATCTTTGTGCAGAAGTAACAGTGTGAGACACAGTAAAAAAGAATCATTATTCTGCTTCTATGATTTCCTTCTGCAAGTAACAGCACTGAAAGTTTCTTCAAGTGTTTCTTCACTCCTAGGAAGTGGATCAAGCAGGCTGTGGTATGAGAGAGAACTGAAAGTAAAATTCTCTCAGCCAGAGAGAGATTCACTGGGGAAGGAAAAAAGACTGAGTGGGACCTGCCTGAATCTTTCACTGCATCATCAAATCGCTAGGGATGCCAATTTATCTTTCAAGGGGCAATAATTCCAAAAGTCTCTGATCTGTCAAGTTAAGTTAGAAAAACTGCCTACTCATCACGGCAGCTCAGGAACCAAGCCACTAGCTAATTCTCTGCATACTGAGTTACTAAGACAGCATAAGATTACAATATTATGAAATAGTCTCAAATTTGCTGCATACCCCACAGTCCTACTTGCTGGCTACTCCTCTGCTTTCATGAAAGCCGCAGACAGCACAGTAGAAAACTGCTTTGCTCAGTACTGAGTTTTAGTTTTCTTCTAACCATTGCTAATTACAAGAGATACTGTGAACAGGCTAATTAAACCCAAAAGATAATGAGTTGGACTGCAAAACTAAGGCTGTCCTCTTTAAAATGAGGTGTGGGCAGTCCTGCTAAATAAAGCCATTATTGCACTTCAAGCGATTCTGAACTTGATGTAAAAATCATTGCTTTCATATTTTCTCTTCCTTTTTAAGTTCTGGCAAGGCAAGAGAGATTTTCAGAAGAATCCAAGTTACCAGTGCGAAAGCAGCATGAATACCACTGAGCCTACAGTCTCACCAGAACTTTCAACCCTGATAGCTCCTAGACACTAAGGAAGAACTTGCTACTTCTAAGCTCTTTACAAGCCAAAAATCATTCATTCAGTAGGTATTACCAATTCTGAAGTGGTCATCAATGTTCCCAGCAAAGACAGCTTCATAATCTTCAGGTCTTTTCAGGTTGGGGGGCTTCTCTTCCGGGTCAGAGCCAAACTCCCCTTTGAAGCGCTTTTTATTACTTACATCTATTTTTCTTTTGTCATTCACTTCAAGAAGACTGATGAAAGTATGCACAATTCGCAAAGCACATTCCCTGAAGGGCACTATCATCAGTACCTGCGTAGACCAACAGTTAGAACAACCCATAAAATAGGAACACTCAGTTAACTGTACTTTAAGTAATTTTTTTGACTTGGATATGCCCACACGGGCATCCCAACAACCAAAACAAAACAATTCTGACATGTAGCAAGGAGGGAGGATGCGCTGGGATGCAGTGTGCTCGTGAGCAGGTACTGGCCAGCAGGTCAGTGGGTTCCCCATCTCACACCCAGGGTACCATTACAGGGGAATGGAAAACTAAGCGTGTTCTCCTGTTCTACCTACCCCCCATGTAAGCAAGAGCTTCCACAATACATAGCCAGGGCCAACAGCTGGCTCTTAGATGGGATGCACAGCATTCTAAAATGTAAGTGTCTAACTGCGGAGTCAACACAGAAACCAGAATCATTGCACAGCAAACACTGAAACCTAACTTTGAAACTGCTTAACAGGTCGCTGGCACCACCAGTGGCAGGCTAGCCCTAGCTGAATCCACCTGGTTATCAACCAGAGGATGCTGTGAATCCAGGGAGCCTTGGCTTGAGGCCTATTCCACCAACTACAACAGGTGGCCTTGACAATGGGACTGGGATTCCCTGAGGTCTCCCAGGCACAGAAAGATCTTTCCATGCAGGAGAGTCCTAAGAGTGCATAAAGACAAAAAATTTTCAGGGACACTGGGTGACAGCCTACACTACCTGCACTAACACTGAAGATCGATGTAGAGGCACCTTTCTATACTGGCAGACTGAGAAATGGAAGCAGGAAAGGCAACATGTCAGTCTGTGGGGACAGGGGGGCAAAGGAAAAGAGAAGTCAAATGCATGGCTCAGCACAGACACAGGCTGGCTGACAACCCTGTGCCCACTGCTTCTCATGGGGTGTTTGCCCTGGCCATGGCAGATGACTTCCAGGCACGATAAAGGGATGTGGAAAGGCACAGGAACACGTCACCCGAGACAGCAGCAACATAAATACTTCTGGATAAACTACCAGGATGGTTATACAGCCTGAGCAGACAGCCAGGGTGGGGATGAGGCAATCACATTAAGGAAGCTCTCTTACCTTAGGTCTAGTGAGCCCCTGATCCCTGTAGTCATCATTGTCAGTCCCTGGCTTTCGGTCTCTCCGTTTGGCATTGTTGCTGAGCACCTGGGCATTTGCCTTCAGAACATGGTTCAAGGCATGCAAGCAGTAAGCATGACGGATTTCTTCTCCATTTGTTAAAGCATTTCTTTCTGGATAGAACAAGTCCCGGTATGTATTCATGATACAGAAGAGCTCTCTTTGTAGCAGGGTAAAAAAGGGATCACTTGGTTTGTTCACTGAGGACAGAAATTGTTTATTCACTTTTGGCCAAGTGGATTCTAAAGGCTTGTGAAGATAAAGCTGTTTCACATCAACTTCTTTGTCTGCTTTCAAAGTTTTATGTTTTTCCAAAGTAGAAGAAAAAGTTAGTTGACCCAGCCTTGGCCACTGGAAAAAAAAGAAAACAAAAAAAACAAACAAAATTTTAAAAATGCACTTAAAAGCACATCATCACAGCTGGCAGTCTGATCAAGGTCAGGAAATTTGAGAAATTATCTTTCATAATACAAGTTGAAAACTTTTTTTCAATATGCAATCTCGTCCTTAGAGTCCACCAGGGGAAGTAACAATAAACTTGAGCTCAATAGATCCAAATGTATTTTGCAGTAATATGTCTGTAACTGTACTCTTTCTACGGCCAAGAAAACCAAGGAAGAGGAAGGATGTAATTTCTGCCTAACCCATCCATCAAATCAGTGGCACGAACCAAGATACAAGAGGAGAACCCTGAAGTCTATGACTATGCTTATAGATCAGCTACACTGAGGTGTGTACCTTGTTTAAAGATGAAAACAAAACCCCATTAGGTACTAAACCCAGAATCAGCTGCTAAATGCAATCTTGTTGGGAAGTCCATCTGATTTCAAGGGCAAAAAGCTATCAAGTGCTGTAGGGGAAACCTCTGAACATAGCCTTCTGCCATGCAAGTTGTCCCCCAAGGTAAATTAGCTACATCAAGTTAAGCAAAGATATATCATGGACTGCTTCAGGTGGCACTGGTATTTTTGGCCACCATATTCCAAAAAAGAAAAGAAAAAAATTTAAAAAAAACCCAAACAAAATCACAGCTTTCTCTCTGACTGACTAACCATTGGATATCTTCCAAGGAATGTCACCCAGCATATGGCTGACCAGAATGCAAGGCACCCCTCCAAAACAAAATCAGATGTGAAAAAGTTAGGAAGCAAAGGTTTGTCTAAAAATGAACATTTTGAAAACATACTTTCTTTCAAGCAACAAGGTGGTTTTCTGGTACTGTAATTCACCTATTATTTCCAATAATGTTAAGTACTAAATTCCCGTTTACTGGCTTGTAAATGTGTATAGATACAGCCACCTTGAAGCAAGAATGTGAAAGTGCATCACAAGTACTTTTAACAATGCACACGGTCACCTCACAAGTTCAGCTGTGGAGCACATCTCTGGCATTGTGCTGTTACCACTCAGAACCTAATCCTGCTTCCACTTGGTGTGAAAAGTACTAAACCCATGGTTTTGGGACTACAGATCAAGCTCTAAAGCTACATTTTTCAGACGTGTCACCATATGTCTACATAACAGCAGGCTTCAGAGTTCAACTCTCGCTCAGCACTAAGTGAAGAAGAAAACACTTCAGCAAGAACACAGTGACAACATCCTGACAATTCCAGTGCCAACAGCTAATAGTAACAATTATGAATCTACTTCACTTGTATAAAAAAAAATTATTTTAGTCCAGGCATCTTTAGGAACTCTGGATGGCTACAGAGCACTGTTACCTTGCTTTGACTTGAAGTTTTAGGAAGCGTAGACATTTTTTCTACTTCTTTTTCTTCAAATTCTTTGTCCATGTGCTGTTTAAATGGATCTATTTATAACAACAACAAAAAAACATCCTGAGAAGTATTGTAGCTAATATTGGAACCACATTTCAGAATGGATTTGCAAGCGAGACGAACAGTTTCCATACTGGAAGCGACATGGTTAAAACTAGTTATTTCAAAGCACTTGGAGATGAGAGAAAGGATGTCAAATTCCCTCTGCAAGAACAGAGAGAACAGATTTGACAGATTGCTTTAAAAAAAAAAGAGAAAAAACAGCACTTATGGAAGTACTAGAACTTTCAATCACAAAACAAATTTGGACAGGAAAGCAATATATAGTAGAAAATACTGTGGCAATTTTCTGCCTTAAGCTCTGACACATCCATCCCTTGCAGGTCAAATACGTGGTCAAAAGTAAAGACCCAAGTGAATTTATGGCCCTTCTTAATTTAGAAACAGTTCTACCCAGTGCTTTGCATCTTTGGGCCATGATACGAATACAGTTTGCAATAAAGCAGAGAAAGATTAGGTTGGTTTTGGGGAAGGGAAGTTGCCTGAACTGAGCAAAAGTCTGATTTATCTATACAGCATTTCTTTTTTGGAAAGGAAAGAGAGGCAAGGAACTGTAAAATCATATTATGTGCAAAGACACTGCCACGCACAAGTCACATGCGAAGCTTATTTTGAAAACCAAGTCCTGTGCTTGCTGCACAGCAGCACTCACCACATAAAGATAACTAATTAGAGAACGCTAGTGCTTGCCAAAGGAGATCTAGCCCACATATATCCAGGCAAAAGTCAAGACATTGCTAATTATGATGCTGTTCAGAGTATCTTCCCAGCAATGCACAGTAACAGAACACGATTTAACCATAATGCAGGTTCTCTTCAGTTGAGTTTTACAGACTCCAGCATTTATCAGATAAATACAGAGAATAATATGAAGGATTTTCAGGAATTCTAGTGACCCTAGGACCAGAGTTGAAATCCATCCCCTTTTTTGCTATCTTAGGTGACTCACTTTCTGTAGTAAATTACAAAGCCACTTTCAAGCTACAGGAACCCACTGAAAAGTAGTGCATCATTTATAGGTTGAACAAAGCTGTTAGGATACTTAGCATGCAATCGGAGAGCTACGGTTCTCATTAAAATGCAACGCCAACAGCCTAAGTAATATTCTCATGGTAACAAGAACGAGCTGTTTTTTCTATCACATGGCCCTTTGATGCTTCCACGCGTTTCATGTATCAACTGCCTCCCAGATCTAATGTCAGCTGCTGCTCCAAGATGACAAGCCAGCATCACTAGGGATGCTACAAACATATTTCTCTCTCTCTCAAACTATGCCATCTGATATTAAAACCACAGAGCATGAAATACGAAGAGAAGCTCTGCAAGCGCCAATGTGTGGCATACCACTGAATGATCACACACCCGTGCACAGTTATTTGTACTACACATGGTGGGATGACTCCAACACTGGAGATCCGATTGCACCCATCAGCGCACTGTGGCGTTGAGATTCAGGGCTACACCCTTAAAAGACACCACGCAGATGCTCTATTGATACCTCACACCTTCCTGATCCTGGTGCAGTCGGACTCTTCTGCATAACCTTCAAAATTCAGAAAGCCCTGAGCATTTGTCTAAATTACTGTTGCTGCCCCAAGCATTCCAGAGTCTCACCTCTAACTCCACTGAGTTGTGAAGGATGCCCTCACAGGTCAGCTTTGTGTTTATCTCCTGTGCTGTCTGTGCCAAGAATATCTCTCCAGTCAAGCGCAGGCTTGCAGGGCCCTTCATATTACAATAGCTTTTTAAACTACCATTAAAGCAACAGAACAAGGTAACCCCCTCTATGCACATTTCCAGTTCCTGGTATTTCAAGCTTTATCGGTCGTAACAGAAACTACACACAAACCTCAGTTCACAGGGGTTACAGAAAACAAACTGTTCAGCTACACGTCTGCACTAGCGTTAAGCATCCCTCATGCAACCAGCTCACACACAGGCAATGCAGTGAATAATGCAGCAGAAGAACTCGGAAGTTACACAGCGTATAGTTGGGGTGTTTGATAACTTACACATGTTTACAGATACTCCTCTAGAGGCAGATCACTGAACACAAACATACTGTGTTTTACCTTCCGAAACGGCTTGTGAAGAATTGCTGTCTCTCTGATCTGCCTTGCAATCTCCACTCTCCTCTTCCATGAAATTGGTTTCCAAGCTAAATTCAGATTCATGTTTCGCATCAGTAAACTCCTCAATTACTCCATGATTTGGGTCACAAGAGGTATCATCGCCATCAGCCTGCTCCTGGCCAAGTGTCTGCTCTGCTGTGTCTGTAGCTGGGACTTGTTAGAGAGAAAAAAAGTTACTACCTGTAGCTACCTCTGGCTGGCTAGGTTGTTCCCTTTGAGTAACCAATTTTTTCTCCCAACATTCTATCCAAAAGAGATTAAAGGAGCTTTGTATTCCACATTAAAGAAGATTTTTGGTTAGCATGCCAAATGTTACATATACACGACGTGTTTCCCCAGAGAAAATTCAAGCATAAATATAAGTTTCAGTTTCCAAAGACCCCAAATAACTGAAAATAATAGAAAGTTGCCTCCTCTCTTCCAAAAATTCTTTGCAGACTTCATGAATGAGGATGCCTTGTCATAGAAGAGAAGGTTTCCTTCCAATGTGCATATTCTTTCCTCTGCTGTGAGGCAAATCTTTCCCTCCTCTCGGTGGCAGCAGCCAAGCCAGATGCTGTGTGAGAGAACAGCTTGCGTCTCCCATTGAGTGGGTGAGAACCCCTGGTATGCTGCTCCATGTGGATTTCCTCTGTGCTGCCGCACAAACAACATCTGAGGAAGCAGCAGCAGGTTGTCTGCCGGAAAATGAGCCCAGCTACCCTCTCCCCTGCTAAATCCTTCAGCAGCTGCTGCTCGCACCCTCATAGAGGCAATGGAGCAACAGAGTCTCCAAGCCAGAAGAGCATCCAACCAACGAGCCAGTCTACACCAGGATCCTGGTTAAGAATACACATTATTCAAACTTTCTAACTGAAACAACATTTATTGAAGCATGGGAAAAGAAACTACCTTCTTCCTGGTCTGGTACATCATTCTCATCATCTTCATCTCCACCTGCTTCGCCAGTCTCCTGGGACCCTTCGCTGTCCATTTCTGTCTCACTTTCCCCAGCTTCTTCTGATTCACTTTCATCTTCCTCTTCCTCACTCTCAGACTCAGGAGAGGTCTTCAGGGTAGCCAGGAGCTTGTGATAAACAGAGACCTGTTCCACTTCAGTCTCCGAATCACTTTCTGCACTCGATTTATCAGAATTCTCAGACTGGAAGGGAAAACACGAGCAGAACAGTAACAGTAACACTCTGTTAAGCAGCAAGCAAGCACCTTCATCTCTGGTTCCCATTTTATGTTTCCCCTCTCCCATCCTACCCTTATGCAGATGGAAAATTCGAAAATCACCATTTCATGCAAATAGCTATGCTGGACAACGCCATTTGGATTTTGATAGATTTAGGCCAACGTGCCTCATTCTGCACTGATTTGGCTTAGAGCATCACAAACTTTGACTCCTTCAGTCTCAGCTGAGCGAGGACATTTGATCTCCACAGACAAGGCATTTACTGAACTGGCACTGGATTTTCCCAAGACCACACAGAGAGCAAAAATTTTAGAAGGACACACATACAAGAACAGAGCTCACAGAAAACGCTTCTGGCTTTCAAGAACGTAAGTGAAATAGCCATCAGCTGACAGCAGTCCACCGGGGAGTCAGTCAGGTTTGGCTCAGCTGTAAAACTCTACGCTTCAAACAAGCCAGACTCAGAGACAGTTCTGTGCCAGGTTCACACAAACCAACAGCAGTGTGCCAGGCTGTAGTCGAAATTATAGAGAAACCAGGAGTGTAAGCACCGAAACACCTACTTCTTTGTTAGCTCTTTCCAGTCCAAAGAGGAAAAATCAGTACACAGGATATTAATGCACAAAATTGCTAATGGAAACAAATGAACCAAAACAAGGGCTCGTCTTGGGGCCAGTCTTGTTTAATAGCTTTATCGATGACCTGGATGAGGGGATCGAATGCACCCTCAGTAAATTTGCAGATGACACAAAAT
>VZRW01001965.1:503-15289 GCA_013398125.1 Aegotheles bennettii | reverse complement strand
CGCCCCTGCCGCCGTCAGGGTGACGTCACCACTGCTGGCGCGAGCTGGGCCGCGGCCACGCGGCGCGCGGCTCCTCCCCCCGGGCACGGGCCGAGCGCTTCCCGGACCGTCCCGAGGCGGGCAGTGCCCCGGGACCCACCTTACCGCGCATCCAGCGAGAAACGGAACTCGAACTCAACCTCGAGGCTCTTTGTGCTGCCTGCAGCCCCGCGCCCCCCGGTGCCCCGGCAGCAGCTCCCCTGCCCCTGGGGAAGGAGGGGCTGGCACGGCGGTGCAGTGCAGGGATGCGCAGGCTGCCCGCGTTTCCCCTCCTGTAAGCACGCACGGTAGAGTCCAGTTTGTCCCCTGGAGAAGAGCAGCAGAACTCTGTGAAAGCAAGGCAATTCCAAATAGGATGGAAGCAAGGAAGATTTTGGGAGAAAATGGTTTAGCAGGTGGCAATTGCAGCTTCCAGGTTGTCAACCTGGATCTGGCTGACGCTAGTAAGCACGGAGCTGTGCTTCGGTAACACAAGCCTCCAGGAGTTACTCCTGCGCGTTGGTACTACCAGTCTGCCCATTCCATAAAACCAGTAAAGCTGACACATAACAGCAACAAATCATTTGTTAATGTTTCTAACTTACAGAGGCAACAGATTTTTCCCAAGGCAGTCAAGAGGAGGAGGGTGCCATGGGAGTCCTTCTGTTTGGTACCAGAGGCCATGCAAGTCACACACAGAGATGAACCCCTGCAATCCATGCTGAAGTGTTTCTTCGTGTCAGACAGCTGCAGGCACGCCAGCACAGGGGCTCTCACACTTAGCGCTGTGACACAGGCTTGCACACATGCCCCTGCCTAAGGCAGTGCTTCCCCCTCGGGGCAGCGGTGCCGGGAGAACGCCATCCGGGGGGCACCAGTGGAGTTGCCTCTGCCCCAGCCCATAGCCATGACCCGAGCCCCTCTCACCAGTGTTGAGAGCTGTACCCTTTCCTGATGGAAAAGCTGATGCCCTTTCCCGGCTGCAGCCCTCTCCTTGAAGCAGGGCTGGCAGGTGGGTACACACAGAGCCTGCCTGGTGCTCTTGAAGTCCTCCCCAACGGTGGGAGCAGGGCAGCAGGCAGAGGGGACCTCATCTCTGCCAGTGCTGGGGGGAGTGAACGACAGCCTGCTGCCCCCTGGCCCCGGCCTTTACAGCCTGAACAAGCAGTGGGAAAGGGAAGCGCAGGGGGAAGCACTGAACCTGGTTCCCTGGAAGCTCTCACCACAGCTTTTCCACAACTCTGTTCTAAATGAAGCACAAATGTTAATCACTCCATCAACTTAAGAAATTGTAAGCTAAGTTGCTGGCTGAACTTGCATTTCTGAAATGAAACTGCATAACTTACACTGGAGCTTCCAACTGCTACCATGATAACATAACACCAGCAATGTTCTTTTCACAGCTCTCCTGTGCAGCAGTGTCTTTGATTCTGGCAGTAATATTGGAAAGAAAACCAAGGCAAAAAGATGGAATTATTTGTAATCTGTTCTGACGACCTAGTTCTGTCAGCAGCCACAATTAAACCCTGTCAGCAGGAGTCTTGTTGCTACCTGTGCATCTTCAGCACTTTCATCTGCGTGACATGTTCCAGAGACACAAGGTTTATAAAAGCTGCTTCCTTTAGAGAACTCTGCTAATCTAAACATAATGGATTCCTCGTTCCTAGCTCACTGCCTTCATTGTCTCACTACGTTTATCAGTGCAGCACTCACTTTTATGTTTTTCTTCATCCCTGTTTTTCTGCTTCTGCTTTTGCCTTTTCCCTTGCGAGATGCCGTTTTTTCATTTTAGTGTGTTTTTAGATGTATTGATCACGCTCTTTGCCCATCCATATGCACAAATGGAGAGCTGAACTTGCAATCACTGAGGCAGCAGAAGTTACACCATGGACTTTCAGGATGTGGCATGACTTTTTTGGTGAAAAAATGATGCTATTATCTGCTAAGGGGTAACACAGTCACCCTTTGAAGCTAACTGGAGGCGGCATGCTGGCCTGTTGAAAAGCAGAGCATGGCCATATTTAAGGCAACAGATTTTTTAAACCTCTTTGTCCCTCTCTCTCTAGCATTAATGATCAACAAAAACTATTCAGGTAAATATTTTTTACTTATGTATGCAAGTTGGTTGTTTGTTTATTCTTAAGCAAAAGTAATTTAGCTAAGAACAGAACTGCTGGGTGCTTTTGTATTAAACATCTGTTCTCAACTGGCCATATTTAGCCTAATATTCTTATTCTGCCAATAGAAGACTGTTCAGAAACCGCTTTGCCACTGCTTTTTTCCTCCCCCTCCAGAGTGAGCTGTATTTTGAGTGATGATGTTGAAAACCAAGCCACAATTCTTTTGACAATAAAATGGCTGACATGTTTATTGACACTGTAATTCCTCCTGTAACTGTGGTTACTACCATGTGTTGTTAATGTAAAAACCACTACAATGAACTTAGTATTTTTAAAGAACTACCAAGCTTACACACTGAAAAATACGGAATATGGATCATAAGACAGCATCTTAAATATACTGTCTTAAAATTTTAGTCTGGTTTGGGATGGGAGCAGAGAGAAGCATTTCAGAAAGATTCAAGGTATATGAACCACAGAAGCTGCCCGAATCCACGTGTGGACTATAGCAACAGTAGCTTAAAAAAACCCAAACCCACAAACATTTATGTAGAAGCATATATAATACAGTAGATAACTGGCAGCTTGGTAGACACGTGCATTCCAGCTTGTAGGCCAGATACGGAAAACTGAATTTGAAAGAAGGGGATGAAGACACAGCCCTAAGCCTTCTGTGGACACCCAGAAAAACGGATACGTTCTTTTTGGTGTTTCAAACTATTTCTGCAGTACATCTGTGCCCAGTTTGTTGAAAATGGTTTGGAGAGAGCACATAAGGCCAGGTTTTCCAACCCTGGATACCCTGCATTGGGACAGGTTAAGTGTTTGAAAGTGAAGTAAAAGTACAGATTTGCATGAGATGCTAGAGAAAAGAGGGAAGAAATCTGTATTAGGACTTTCTCTGCTCTTGAGGGGGTGCCAACGTTAGGGAAGAATTGGTCAGTTTAAAACTGACCCTGTTTAAAATACTGGAATTCATTTTTCTCCCAAGTAGTGACTGAATTCATCTATGTTTTTGATTTTTTATGTTCCCTCTTGGGTAATACAGAATGATTGTTTAGGTCTGAAAGTTTCATCACTGCATTTGATTTTTGATGGCAAACGAAACCTTCTGCTCTTTAAGTCTTTTAATCAGCTTCTAGGTATCTGAAGTTGCTGCACATGTCTGGAGTCTTGTTGGTGTTACTGCGTCTCCATAATGTAGATATTTTAACTTCTCTGAGCAAAATGTGAAACTTTTGTACTCTAATGGCTTAGGGGAAAAGCCCTATGGGCATTTTCAGTAACTAGCATAAAAACCTGTGTTATTTTGAACTGGAAACATATTCTAATACTGAAGCAAAGAAGAGTTAATATTTACATGGCAGGAGGCAGTGAAAGATGAGTGATAATAATGTGCTGATGTATGAAAGACGTTGCATCAGCAGATGTGATACATTGATTGCATGCTTTTTGATGCTATCAAGTGGCATTTTTTATTTAAGTAGAAAGAAGAAAACATGCACTTTTTTTCCAATCATGTTTCTTGTAGTTCAGTAAATAGCATTTCCAAAGAAAGGTCCTTTTTTGTTAAGAGAACTAGGAATTTTGGGCTGAACAGTGAGACACTAACTTCCTTTTCAGAGGGAAGCAAACCCCAAATCCCACGATGCTGGCCTCTTACCATACAAGAGTATGTAGAAAACTGTTACAGAACATAAACATTACATGTGCTGTGTGCACCTACCTGAACAAATAAGTTGCTTGTACTAAAAGTTTTTTTTCCTTCTCTTACTGTAAATGAAACACCTCTCTGAATCCTGCATCTTAAAGAAACTGAGTCAGCTGAGGTACTAAGTATGTATGAGTATACAGTGGTCCACCCGCTTCCTGGTGCACTGATATGCTGTCACTCACTCAGCTGCTCTGAGGGCCCTAGTGATTTATCATGGTTGCCTTATGAATTGTAACTTCCACTTTCACCACACAAATGGACAAGCTTGAATACAGTTTTGTTGTGGAAAAAAAACCCTGAACTTCAGAAGACCACAGCAAACCAGTCAGAGGGAAACCCGAGGATGAACTGTTTAAATAGGAGCAAGAAATGTCCCCAGCTTTTATAACAGGAAAAAGTTATACTTTCTAGTATCGATGTGCTTTGCAACATGGTTCTACAAGCACTTCATTTAATGAAGTCGGGGATGTAAGCCTGTGGAAGTCTCCAATCTGTACTGTGATCACTGTGTTCTTCTGTTAGCAAGCAGTTACTAAGTAAGACTGGAAATGAGGCTACTGGAACTGCAGCAGCCTAGAAAAGTCTCAAGATGCCTCAGTGTCCTCTAAGGTTGTGGTTTTGACTTTACTACACGTTCATGTGTAAGCTGTACATACACCTAGGATTCAGTTACTTCAAAGGAGCTATAGCAAAAAATGTGTAACAATCCGTAACATTAAACATTACACAAATGTGAAGTGGATTTTGCAAGTATTTCAGAATTCAGAAACCATTTAGTATCAAAAAGAGATTGAGAATTTTTATGTATTTTTTTATTTATATATATACATACACATATATATAAATAAAAGTAACTTTTACCTTCTACAAGCATACTATAGATGACCATAGTTCTTGATCACAGAGTACAGTCAAACTTCTTCACTTCATAGCTGTTCAGTCTACGTGTACTGGAGTTATGGTCAAGAATAACTCGATGAAACGAGTTTATATAATTACTTAGCAAGAGGACTTTTATTTAACAGTAGACTGTCTCAGTAAGTTAGGTTTGATAGAAGCAACTAATTTCAGCACTAATGGAGCCAAGTACCTGGTGAATTCATGACTTGACTTCAGTTTCTTCTACTTGAGGTAGTTTATCCCAAACTGGTTCCTGAATGTGTTCGGGTATTTTCTCTATCTTAGTCTAAAAAGCAAGCAAAGCAACTATTTATTATACGAACTAGTTAACATCCAACTGCTTTGCTTTATTTAGCCTGGTTTGAGATCTTTATTAGATTTAAACTGCCACTTAGTGGCGTTTTCAAGCAATACAGCCTCTTTAACATTTAATACTTTGGACAATATTCCCTCCGAACTACACGTATTTCCTCTCCTGACTTTCTAAAGACTTCAGTAGTTACTGGTACTTGCATCAGGACTTACTCTCATAACATTTCATCATGTGAGATGGAAACCTACCTTTTTTACTTCCATGGCAACCCCTTCGGGTAAGTTTCGTTGAACATACTCCAGGTAAACTGCAGCAGTACTGCTCGTTAGGTATTTTAACTAAAACAGAAGCAATGGTTTTTTAATTAACTACTAAATACTTCAAACCAAATACCAAATAAAATAAAATAAAAATAGTTTACTAGCTTCTGTAGTTCTTGCTGCAGGACCAAACATCATCTTACAGAAAGGCAGCTTCCATAACACTGAACAGAGGCAGCTGCGCTGTACGCAACTCTCATGAAAGTATAAAGCAGTTATTTCACTCCACAGAACCGTGCATACTGCCTGTGATCACATGCACTGATGATGGCAGTGGTGGATCTTAACACTGCAGGTATCAGATGAAATTAATTTCACGTTATGCAAGAATTAGAAGTTTTCATATATGCTCAAAGTTGAAGCTTGTTATAAATCCTGCAAGCCCAAAATTCCATTGAATTATTACTTTCTAGTCTCTCCTGGATGGCAAAAACAGTGCTTATGGTCTGTGGGCAGCCATTGGTACTGCACTTACTGTCTGGGGACTTAAAGCAAAGTCCCATTTTGCTCAGCACTGTGCAAATATACAGTAAGACGCCCAGAAGCCACAAAATGCAGGCAGTAAACCTTTCTTCTAAGAAAGTCAACCACAGCTGCATTCTAAACCATACAGAAGTCTGTGTCATCAGCCACAGAGCTAGTGGTTTGTATACGCTTCCTTTCCTGTATTTCCCCCACGCAGTTTTAGTTTGCCACATGCTGTGGCACAGGGCAAAAGTATGCGTGTTCAAAAACATCTGACAAACTCACAAAGAACAGAACCCTTAGTGACTGGTAGGGACAACGATTTAGCTGGGTGACCTTCCCTTCCTGAGATAGCTCCTATCCCACTGATTCTCAGAAACCAAGACTGTAAAACATACAAAGATAACTCTCAATTCTACCTTATTTTTTAATCATTCTCTCAGCTGTTAAGATGATAGTCAAAATCAGCCTTTTAATCAAACAATTATGTAGGCTGTACATTCAGAATAACTTGTGTCACATTTAATACGCCTAGGTCAACTGTTTCCTGCTATCCCCTGCACTCTCCTCCCCAGCCCAAGTAAACAGCGAGTTTGTGTTCACTCCTGAACTTCTATTACCATCTTTGAATTGTGCACCTAGAACATTTTTTTCACATCTTTCTTACCTCCAAACACAAGTAATGTGTTCTCATTTCATACTGAACTCTGTGCTTCTTGTAAATGTGTACGGATTTTAAAAGCGTCAATCTTTCTATTGTCTTTGGAGGTCTATGTCTGCATAAAGCACAAAAAGAAAATTTCATCTTATACAAAGGATGCTAATACAAATTATCGGAAAGATTATGCTGAAATCCCTGTTCTTATTTGACATTTAGAAGATCTACAGAGAAGTATTAAACACTGGTATAGTTTACTATTAACCCATGTGGGCATGGTTAATGCTCAGGTATTAAGCCACATTAGTTCAGGGAAGCTAGAGCACCAAGAACTGTACTTAAGAGTACTGGCAATATCCTTCATGTAGTTAAAACGCACTTCTATTATGGCAGTGCTGAGTGTAGAACTGCTGCTGCTTTCTCATCACTCTGCTGCCGTCTAAGAAGTATTAGATTTATAATTTGAGAATTTATAATATGTCAGATTGCACCTGTTTCTTCAAAAAAAAAAAAAAACTTCTAAGCACACAACCTGAATTACAGTAGATGATGTAAGAAGCATCTGACACCACATCACTCTAAACATCAGTTACTTACACTTTTTCAACAGAGATGCCAAGTTCATTAGCTGCAAGCACTGCAAAATATTCATAGCTGTCCAACACAGCTTTGTCATGGCCTTTAACTAGAAGGGACACTCTCTTGTACAGTGTTTCTGGCTCGTCTGAAACAGATACCTGCATTTGTAAAGAGAGGACAGGAGTTACCATTCCATGTTCGCCTTAATTAGTGCACACACTGCGTATTTTCTTAGTCTGTGAAACTTATTTGTAAAAGAGGAAAAAAATCACACACTGCTAGCTGCTTATTTTAGTTTATCTGCAAGAGGCTGACAGTATGACCCTGACTGACAGTTCTCACTCTTATCAGGGAAGGCAGAAGTGTGAAGAGATATCTAACTTCTGAACATTTAGGTAAAATTTATTGATCAGAAAAGGAAAGGGAATGACAGATAAATACAAGGAGGACAACACTAGCAAAGGCAAGAATGAAACTAATTGTTAAGGCAAGTCCGAAGCAGCAATATTTGTATTTTAAATAGCAGCATGAGAATACCTGAAATTCTCAGACTTTGCTTGGGTATGGACAGTAACTAGAACATCATGGATAGCAACCAGAACTCGCACTTTACTAAGTTAGTTATAAGGCTACTTTAAGCTTAGTGGACTCCCCCAGGCGTATTATCCTTTCTGTCTGTCCAGGTACAAGTTTAAGTCTTTCAATTACAAATTTATGACTTTCAGTTAGAGCTTAAATTTCTGATGGCCTGGGCTCACTGATCATCTGAAAAGCCTTAATGTGTCCAGGAAGCAAGCACTGATTTTCCCACAGGCTTATTCCCGGGAGTTTAGCACAGTAAATCCAGCATACAGCACACATGGCAGGAAAGCTGGGTCTGCATTGTGGATCTAATACTGCCTAGAAGTCTTTTGCTTCCTTGAATGTATCATACAGATTGAGCACGTGTCTCTGAAGTCCTAGTCAAAATCAAGGCATTCAGATTCTAAAAGCAAGATATCCACCACATGAATTTTGTGAACTTCCCACCTCACCAGCCCTGGGCTCCCAGCTCCCAAGCCAGAGACAAAGGCCCTAGGCTGCCTAAGTTGCTGCAAGTGCTGAGCTGAATGTGACCAAAAACCTGGTATTTTATAGAGTTACAGCTGCACAGAGAAGGAAGAAAGTGACTAAAAGGCAACTGTGAGATATAGAAATCTTGCTGAAAAGAGAAAAAAGATCTCAAGTACTGATAATCTAAATTGTTTCTTTCTGGTTGGCAAATTTGACATCATAAAGACAGAACTTAAAAAAGCTGTAACAAAGGAATTCAAGTTTTTCTGTACACCCGCTTTGTTACTAAGACAATATACAATATACCATTGTATAAAACACTTACCCAAGGATTAGTCTTAGGCTCCTGTGTATCAACGTGGGATCCAGCCAGCCGTACGCCCATCAAGTTGGAGTTTCTAGAAATTGGTAAAGGTGAAAGAATAAAGTTTTTAAAGTTGGATTTTTTAGGGAGTGCGGAGAAGTGGAAAGGAGAGCCTTTATACTTACGGAAGAAAACACTGCTTTTGCATAATTCTGCTTGCATAATTGACAGGAAAAGCTGACCCCTGTATAAAACAAATAGGTTAAGGGGTTTTATTCCCCAAGCTGGAAAGCAGCCAGTTAATACAGGTGTATAAAAGTTTACTTTTTTGCACATCAGAGTGTTAACACATTCCTAGGCATTAATGTACTAACATAGAAAGTCTGCTCTGTTGGAAAACACAGGAAAACAGGAACATGGAAATGTATTTTAGTAAACAATAGCACCTGAAAAAAGGAACACATTAAAGGAACAATATAACAGTATGCACCTATTATTAAGCAGGCACCTGAATAGTAATCACAAAAATCAAATTTTCTGTAGCATCAGATACCATTTCTGCATATGATATTTTCTCTTTAGTTTTACTTCCATAGCACAATATATGTTAGTTTCATCAAGTGAGAAGCCTAAGTAGGACTTGCTGTTGTAAAAGCAATTGAAAATTGTATCCCATAAATGCAAAAATTCAACCTCTGAATTTAACTGGAAGTTTCCCATTTCTTCAGGAAAAAGTCCCTTGTGATTTTGAACACTTGTTCTTTTGAAGAGACCATCTGAACAGAAATACTTCTAACAAGTAAATGAACCATATTTAAAAAGGTAACATGATTTTTCTGTGTTGAAAAGGGAATATAACTGTTAATCAAGATGTAACATTGCTGTCTTTCATACTAGAATAACCACTCCCTTCTAAGTAATATGTGGCTTGTAGCTTCCTTCCACTAATTCTCACTTTAGCAAAGTTATAGACTACTCAAGGGAAAAAGAAAAAAAAAGGAACCAGAACTCTTATTTGCTTAAGAGGAACTCAGGGCTGCAGCAGAATGATGAAGCAAATTTAGTTACTTATTCAGCCCCTTGATATTCTTATTTAACAGGTGCTGGAGTCATAGCTTTAAGAGAGAAGACAGATACCCCACATGTCAGTTATGTAGGTTACTGTACAATCAAAACATAAGAAAACAGCCACAACCGACACTTTTCCAAGTAATCTTAATACAGTCATCGTAGATATGCATAAATAATTATATGATGCTATTAGGTCCCAAACTGTTTCCAGTATGCATTACATATTAATTATAAATCAGCAGTGCATGAAGCTGTTTTTGGCAGTAATTCTGCATCCAGTAAGGAAGATGACTGCAGGAAGAGGCAGGAGAGTTTCCTGTTCACAAAGCGGACTGTTGTTTGGAGAGCACAGCTCAATGTCTCCCCAGAGGCAAGCCTGTCAAATCCAGATGTTCACAGATGAGCACTGGTGTTACATTCTTAAGTATACAACACAATAAGCAACTTTAGGAACACTGAATATTTGCCATAATACTTGATGACCATTCAGACTGTTTCAAAGTTCACGTTGGGAACTACTTGAGCCTTAATACCTAAAATTAAAGAAACACGTCTGATGAAATTACCTTGATCTTTGGACCTCAATTCTTCATCTCCAAAGCCAGAATACTGCCTCCTTTTCATTCGATGGCAATATGAAGCACCACTTCAGGGAGTAGATAGGCCCATAAGCATAAAATATTGTATTCAGCACAGCGTTTAAACTGTGTGTGCAAGTATACAGCACACAACCTGACCCCAGGTGACAAATGTAAGACTAATGACTGGAATGGTAACTAAAAGTTGCATCTGGTTTTGGTTTTTTTGTGTACATGCAGCTCTGCTATGTATTCTTTTACTTCTAACTGCTTGACCTTGTAATATGGATTTATTATTCGCACACAGAGATATACACTCTCACAGCATACTGTGTTACCTAGTTTTGAATAGAAAAATTTCACTCTTTGTGTGGCAAAGATGAATAAACCAAAATACGATGCAACAGTAGAGTTCTATCCCACACACTGAGCTCCGCAGCCTTTATAATATTCTATCACTGTGCATATGATTCCCAGCACACACCATCTCCTTTTGTTACCAGCTACGCAGGCATAACTTCAGTCAAAGTTTTTGTGAAATAAAATTTAAGGTGCTCTGTGCAAATGTTGACAGAACGATACACTGAGTATCCCAGGTAGCAAAGCTGGCATTCAGTGGGCAGCAAAGTGTATTTTAACAGCTTCCTTCACCCTCTCATTTAAATATACCTGATGCTCTCTTGCCAATGGCCATCACAGGAGGTGGAAAAGACACCCAGGCTGCAACATGACAGAATTAAACACCCTCTGTGAGGCAGGGCCTTGCACAGAACAAAATTACCCCTCTCCTAATGCAGAACAGCCTTCGTTTTGTCTGGCTGAGAGGTCCTGAGGTACTCGGGAGGAGAAGGATGTCTGGAGGGTGAGCAAGTCCAGGACAGAGCACATACAGAAAGGAGTTTAGGGCTCCAGGAATGAGTGAGAAAGTCCCAATATCAACTTGAAAGAAAGTAATCGCTCTTTAGAAGTCAAAAGCAGCAGAAAACATTGGTAGTGTAAAGAAATTCCTTCTTTTTTTACGTTACAGCTTCCAAGACTTGACACTTTAAGGCCAGGAGCAGGCTTGGCACACGGCGCCCAAACCCAAGCCACCTGCTCTCCATCACCCCCTCACACCCAGGCTTTGTACCTGCGGCTTTGAGCACACGCCACGATGGCAAGAGCGGGCAGAGACACAGCCCCAACGCTCCCGCAGCCCGAAGGAAGCCGGCTGCGATCTCCCGGGAGCCCACCGAGGAGGGCAGAGCCGGCTCCAATGCAGCTCGCACCGCGGACGCGATGCCGGGGTTTGCAGAGGGCGCGCCCGTCCCCTCTCCCGCCACACACCCTACCTGACAGAGCCGCCGCCACAGCCCCCCCGCCGCCATCTTGTCTCCGCCCCGACCCCGCGGCACGGAAGGAGAAGCGCGGCCTCATCCGCCACCTCCCCGGCGACCCAGCAGCGCCCCCGCCGCCACGGCGGGACCAGCACCCCCTCGCTGTCAGGCACTGCGGCACCGGCGCGCAGGGCCGCGCCNGCCGTGCGGCGCCATACGAGCTCCCAACTCGTCTCCCCACCCCCGGTTCCCGCCTCTCCCTCCCCTTCCCCTTCACTGAGGGAAGAAAGCGGGAACTGCTCGTTTCTCCCACCCCGAGGCAGGGCAGCTAACGTTCATTTTTATTTACTTATTTTTTTTCCTCAAGGTAAGGGGTAAAGGAGCTTGCTTTNNNNCCTCTCTGAGAAAGCTTTTTACCACAGCTCGTTCTTAGCAAGAATACTCATGTGTACGTGAGGTAAATACATGAGGATGAATGATGGTTACTTTTTTTGCCTGGAACGATTCAGGAATCCTTTGAAAACAAAATTACACTTGGAACTTGGTTTCCAATCTCCCTCCCCCTCTTAAAAATACTTTAAAAAAAAAAAGTTACACAGCCTGTTAGCAAAACCCAGTCAACTGTATTTTACCGAAGTATAAAAATGACTGGAAATGTCATATAAACCCCTTTCTTTTTGCACATACAAGTAACAGTTGATACCACGCAGGTGCTGATCAGCACCAAACATTTAAAGGGGGGGGGGGGACACACAACAAACAAGCACTATTTCATGCCACTAAGCCATCCTGGTACACATCCAGGTAGGCAGTAACCTGAAATGAAGCTGTGTACAAGTCAAATGCTAAGAGCAGGAACCTGAAAACCAGCATAGATCACAAATGTATATTTTTTTTTATTTTGTTTACTTCCTCTGCCAACTAAATAAACAGTCTGGTTTTTACACTAAAGCACCTAAAATATTTACAACCATCTTCTAATAAAATAACAGTTAAATATTGAAAATAAGATTTTTCTCATAAAATATGTTTTCTATATGTACAGGCTTTATCAAAGAGGACTAAGTTCAATAGTGAACAGTTTTCCATTGTCAACCATCAGCAAGAAAACAACTTTTCTGAAATAAAACTATGTACAAATAGGCAGAACAGCATCTGTTTAACATCAGCCAATGCAACACATAATGACAAGTCAATGTTTGAGGCCCAAATCGTGTACTGCTTAAGAAATGTGCATTTCTTTTTTTCCTTTATGAATAACTTCTTTGGTTATCATTGCTCTATTATCTTCTTGGCTGTACAATAAAACAGCACCCAATTAATGTTACAGAACCAGGCATATGTATCTGTATACACGTTTATATATACTAGGTTTAGCACAGATACCTGTCCAGTTGTTGCTAGAGAAGTTCCACTGTAGAATCTTTAATACAGAGCTGGTCTTCAGAAGCAAGCCCACAAGTTTCTACTGTATTTCACTCTGTTCTTCAAGCAGAACTCTCATTGACTTCAATTGGCACTTTGCTTAAACACTCAAATTTTTTTCTGCCATTAGCAGGGAATCTGAAAACACGTTTCCATTTTCCAGTGTAGCAGCCTTTCTCAGAAAGGTCCTTAAAAGTTCAAAATTATACAAGTGGAAGAGAAAGAGTAGACTGACGGCATTTTCTAACACAGGGTCCTAAAAAACCAATACAAGTTACTGCTCACAAAAACCTCTGCTTGGCAAACCATAAAGACTTGCACACGCTACGAAATTTATTATCAGTGGATCTTGTTGGCAGCATACAGCTGAACACCCAGTCTGCTCAGCCTGGGTTGCATGGCCCCTGTAGAAGTAACGTGTCACAGCATGGGCAGGAACTGCTGGGGAGTGTGCTGACTGGCAGTTTGGGAAATAAAAGGCAGCTGCTGCCCCATCTCCTGAAACTCACAGGTACAGTAACTGAGAACATCATCCCTTATACACCAGAGGGAGTGAAATTCCACCCATTGGTCAAAACCAACTAAAACGACCTCCTGAACAACCCCCAAAAAACACTGAAACAAACCACGTATGCAGGAACTTCACTAACCTGAAACTGAGAAATAATTTCCATTCTGCTCTTTAGTATCAGAACATTCAAACACTCAAACCTTAAGTAGAAACTTCAGGTCATTTGGCTTCACATATTTGGCTTTGGCAGAGAAGGCACCTCTGCCACTGAGTCCCACCGGTTTTGAACTTGTGTGGTCCAGTACTCCTATACAAAAGTGCCATGGTTTACCCCCATTTTGCATAGTTACACGAAGAAAAAAAACAGTAGAAAATAAGATCCATCATCTCTCAGATCCTGCTTAGGAAGTTAGGAATGTGGCAAAAAAACCCTAACAGAACAAAACCCAACCCATGAAAAAACCCAAACAACCCTGAAATCTGGAAGATTTGAAATCAGTCTTACAAAATATTTTATAAAGTTAGCAATACTCTTCTACTGTGCAAAATTCACAAGAAAGTCAGTGCTGCTACCTGTGAAAGCTCTAAAATCAGTATTCTTATTCTGTAGTTAAAGGTCCACTCAACCTTACTCAAATTCCTCCTCAACTCTTTAATTCTGTAAGGTATAATTCTTTTGAGACCCTATTCACTTAAAAGAACCAAATCTAAATTTATATAAATGGTGTCAGACATCCAGCAACCTAAGGGAGGAGAAACAGTCATTAAACAGAAATGTCAACTCACCTTTGGAGCATGCTTTACTAAACAAATAACATTTGAATTTGATGCAATAAGGAGGATCAAAAATGGCACAAGAATAACATTTCAAGCCTACAAGTAATAACTAACACGTGCTGAAGGCATATATTCCATCAAGCTCTGTTCCACGGGCAAGAATGTCGCCCTGTATTTGCCTGGTGAGAGAGCCAAGCTCCTGCATTGCTTGAGCATGCACTCTCCTAAAACCACCGAGATGGCTATTCAACGGTGCGAGTTATTGTCTTAGCAAAATATATTTCCAGTGCAATCCGATTACCAAGGCAGTGTTCCTGATCCAGTGTTCCCATCAGATGATGTGAACCACAGTACAATCATCCTCTCTCTTCAGTCCTTGAATCAGGTCATTTTAAAATCAGTAGATCAAAACCTGGCTAAAATGGAAGCTCTGAAACGTACGGTGTAACCGATGCTTTTACAAACTGCCCAACATGTATGCATTAAGGCAAGACAGAACTGAAAACGTACTGCGATACTACAGATGATACAGTCGCTCCTGTAATTATTTCACAGTTAAATCAGGTTTTTTGTTCCTTCACCTCCCTTAAAATGACAGCACAAAGAATGTAATCATCTCCTTAACAGAGATGACATCTAGTCTCTAGAAAATGTTGGAAGTGAT
>VZRW01001964.1:244941-263088 GCA_013398125.1 Aegotheles bennettii | reverse complement strand
GGATTCTGGGATTCTGTGAAGCTTGTGTTGTTGTCAGTGTAGTTATACAGGAAGACCAAAGTACTGGATATTAACCTAGTTAACAGAATAGCCTTGTGGTGTCTGTTTAAGGAATCACCTTAAAAATTGTAAAAAATTCATTTTAACTCTCAGGAGAGAAGAGTAGGATGAGTTTAATGTATAGATTCCAAATACAGGTCTTGATACCATAGGCTGCAGTGCTGCTTCTCAGCCAAGATTGTATTCCTCTGTGTTTCCTGCACAAGTAATGAAGCGGGTACAGAAAAAACAAGTCATGTCCACAGCCAAAAGCTTTTATGCTGTATAAATACTATTTTACCTGTAGTCACCAAAACTTAGTGGAGAAAGATTGGGTTGGATTGGACTGAGTTGCGCTCAGGATATTGCTGTGTATGAGTGATCTCTTCTAGCCATGACAGGAACTCAGTAGCACAACACATTTCCCTATCTAGCAAGTTAAGTGTAGTTGTCTATAGATGATGTTTCAGAAGGTGCCATAGATGATGTTTCAGAAGGTGCCAGTCCCTCCTGGTTGTCCCTGCAGTAGCTGACACTGCCATTGGGGCAGTTGCAATCCTACCCGAGGGTTGGGCAGGCACTGGCAGCAGGGTGCAAGCTCAGCAGGGGATATCGACATAGCTATGGTTATGGGGACAAACTTAAAGTGTTGCTACTGAGAAAGAATGCAGGTTTGGGTTTGTTTTTTGTGGTGGTGGTTTTTTTATCTCCTGTTTATTTTCAGGGCACCCTGACTGAAGTGCAGCATTGCTGTGTTTCTGGGGTCCCCTTCCTCAGCTCACTGGGATATACCTGTTCTTACAGGTTGGAATGAGCGTTAGAGTAACAAAGACTCGGCCATAATTCTGTCCTAGGGATTTCTATTTTTGCTTTCCATGACACAAAAAAACCCCAAACAAACCAAAAAGACCCAAAAAAACAGTCAGCAAGATTCAGGATAAAAAAACAAGAGTGAATTTAAGTTGGAAATCTGTTTTTCATCTACAGTCAAATGCAAATGGAAGTAGCAACAGCTCTTGAACAGAAGTTGGTTACTTCATTTTCCCTATGTATTTTCTAAAAAGTTTTCTTAATTTTAAAACATTTTAGTTGGCCTTGGTACCAGGAGTGAACTAGACAGCACGCTGGGATATTGCAGCATTTCCTTAGAAGAAGTCTATTGAGTACAGGTCTTGTACCTCAGTAATAAAGCTTAATCCACCAAAGGCTTGTCCTTGTCAAAATTAAGAATTTTTTAAAAAGGGCTGAAAAGTGAGTCGTGCTCAGTTTTTAAAGGGCTGATTCCAAGAAAAAGTGAGCATGTGTTAATTTGTTGTAAAGAATTGTTAAAGCTCTTTGAAAAGGATAATAAAAGGCTACCAACAAAGTAGGACTTGAGCAGCGCAGCAGGCATCCAGGTCTCTGGTTTTCCCAGTGCAGCAGGCTGCAAGGTGAGAAGGTTGCTTTCAGTTTTCAGCCACAAACTAGGAACGTTGGTTAGGCAGCAAAGCCAGGGTTTTTTTAAAGATAAAGCAGCTGCCTGGTCCACATATGATAATTCCTATGCATCCACGCAGAGATTTTGTGGTGGTACCTAGGTGACAGAGAAGCATCCTTGGCTGGCTGGTTGCTGCAGGGCTGCTAGTTCTGAGAGTCTCAGGGCTCCTTAGAGAACACAAGAAATCTCCTTCCTCTTAATTATTTTGCTGGTGTGTCCTGTGACAAGTTTGGAGGTTGCCAGTCTGATGCTAACTGTTCTAATTTGCTGCACAGGAGGTGCTGAAATAATGGTGTGTATCTGCTTTCATTGAATTTCCACATCTCTGCGAACCTGTTCAGCATCTCTGGCATTAGAGGCACCCATTAATGTTCTTGCAGTTGCATAGGGCAGCTGTTGTACAGGTGAAAGAACTCCTTGTAATAAGGTGCTTCCTCAGCCATTCTCCTCTATTGAGGAAAGCCATTGCAAATGAAGCCAAAGCTCCTTAATGGTGATGCAGAGCGCTGCTGAGAAGTCACTGCAGAAGTCTCTCTCCTGTTTGTGGGTACTAACATGCAGAAACACTATTTGCAGGTAGCAATTCTGCGTTGCATTAATGCCTCCAATTGCTTGTCTTTTTAACAAGATGATGCTTGTATACAAACATCATATGTTACAATAAACTGTCTGTGATGGCAAGTAAGGAGTGAGAATATTTCACTTTTTGATTATGGTAGTGTGGAGGAAAGTACTTTGTGCTTTTTCTTATTTCTTTTTGTCAGTTGGATACATAATGACTTGTAACTTCAGGGGCTCTCTTCTGCCTAAGAAAGATAAAAAAAGAATAAAAGAAAGGTCTCATGAGTGCAATGTATACTCATGACCTCAAAGTATACTGATATTAAAATGTTAGAAAGGGAAAATAAGGGGGAATGTCTTATAACCTGTGTTGGAAACAGCAGCTCAGTCCCCTTTCCTTATTGGTACAACATTCCAGAGGTGATGTCTTCTTCAAATTTCTGCTTGACCATGGATGACGTTAGGGACAACTATGTAAGATAAGGAGATTCTGACAATTCTGTAGTCTGCCTCCCAGTACTAACTTTTCCCCTCAAATTCAGTAACATAGTTAATGTATATGATGGGGACTGAGGAGGAAGAAATGCCTTTGAAAATTACATTGCTGATGTTTCACTTCAGCAATTCCCATGCCAGTTCCAGTTCAGTAGGACTGAGAGCCTGTTCTGCTCACTGCCAGCACATTCCATGCATTGCCTTCCAGCCCCACTTCTTCACTCACCACTCTTGTACATACATACACACATACATACGTACACCTCGGATGTGGACTTTTGCTCTGAGACACCAAGGTTCTTGTGAGAGCTCACCGTCCCTTTGCTCATCTTTGCCTGGTTAGTCCACCATATATATATATGGTCTTACGTATTTCTCTTCTGTATAAGGAGGGAAACATGTAGCCTGTCTCTCCATCATCCATAGCTGAAGTCAGCAAAAGAAAACCTTGGATTTCCTCTTTTTTTGAAGTGCATCAGTGTGTCCTGAAATGAGTGGGAAAGGCATTCTTGTTTCTTTTCCTTTTCACCGGACTCTGATTAGAAATGTCACTCTCTGCTATAATCTCCTCAAGGTGCCCTTTTTGAGATGTCAGCAATCCATTCCATGCAGCAAAGGATCATGTTTAACAGCAGAGCTTATCACCATAGCTAAAAGGAACACAGTTCACCTAAACTTTTTAAAGTGCCTATTTATTATTTAGATCCCATGCTTTCTAGATCGAGCAGTTAAGTGCAGCAGTTTCCCCCCTGATATTTTTGATTTCTTCCATTTGACTTTCTGTTAGCGTATGAAAAACAATGCTGGAGGAGAGAGGTGTTCTGAATTACTGCTGCGTTATGGGTTCATTTGTTCCTCAGCCTTGTGTATTCACATCACTAGGGTATGAAGCCACTGTGATCCTTTGCTGTACCATATGCGTAATCTTTCTCGATCGATTGGTACAGACAGAAGTCGTTTGTTGATAAGGATAGCAGCAGCATCACATATGAATGTCTAATGGCGCTGATCCTTGGCTTCAGCTTTGATAAGTGCAATGTGAGAATTCAGCTTTTGAGTATCATAGTTAAGATATGAGACTGTCCTGTAACCATATTCCACTGTATAAGAGTCATGCTCTGTCTGAATTAGTATACTTTTTTTTCACCCCTTGCTCTTTATTGTAGGCCAACACATGTAGATATATATTCTTCGTATGTTCTAGGAACCTCATTTTGTCAGACTTACCTGAGATGTAGCGTTTTGTTGCTTCTCCTTCACAGAATCTGATATTGATGCTGCTACTGCAATGATGCTGTTAAATACTTCCATTCAACAAGGAATGTTGGACTGTAAGCGTAAGCCATTTTACTCTTCTTTTTTTCTTCTCTACCCTGTAGCTAAACGTTTTCTCTATGAAGTTTCAGGAAACAGGTGTGGTCTAGTTTCCAAATAGTAAGAGCAGTCAAGAAGCAATTCTGGTTTGATTATTGTTTCTGCTAGCATCACAGAGCTTTATAGAACCTCTTTATTCCCTCCCCCCCCAGTTAATTTTGTTTTTTCTGCAAAGTTCTTCCCCTGCTCTCTTTGTGCTCAATGGTAAGGAGACTTTCTTATCTACTTCTCTCTGTCTCCAGCTCTTAGTTGTGATTAGCTGAAGACTGTTGTACTCTGTGGATGCCAGTAAATGTGCATAAGATGCTACAACTCTTAAATGCTCACGTTCAGCTTCCTTTGCAGTCAGCTAGCCATAGTGTGCTCATTTTGCAGGTGATCTCATTGGAGTATTTGCTTACTGACAGATCTTGTTTTAATTAGGTGAGAAGCCTCAGCCTCTGAAGACACCTAAGAAGAGGAGTTATGGCAGTGCGTTCAATCCTCCCAGTTCCATAGATTTGCAGGAAAATGATCCTGCAGCCACCAATATTGATCCAAAAGAGGATCACAACTACAGTGCCAGCAGCATGGATTCCCAGCGCTGTGCATCTAGGTCCAGCATGTCTTCCTTGTCCTCCCTTGACGAGGTGTATGAATTTATCTCCAAGACCAGCCATGACGGAAGCGATGGCAGTGAAGGATTTCACAGCGAAGTGGATACAGACATTGACTATGAAGATGATCCTCTTGGAGACAGTGGCTATGCATCACAACCTTGTATAGATACGCCTGAGAAAAATCAGCCTAGCAACAAAGCACTCAAGGAGTTATGTCAAGAAATTGATGAGGAGTTGAAAGAAGCAGCAGGGTCTCTGCTCCACCTTGCTGGCATCCAAACATGCTTGAGTTCCTTAATAAGTACTGCAAAGACTCACTGTCACAAGCAAAGGAAAAAATAGTGTTTCTCAGTGTTGAATATATACATATATTTTTTTTTAATTGTGGCAATACTCTTCTACTTTTACCCTTCACAAGGGAGATCAAAGCCATAAGAGGACTTACTGCTTTTTTTTTATTTTTGGCGCTAACTATAATTTAGCCAATTATTTTTTGAATTATTAATTTTGAATTAAAAAGAAAAAAATTAATCTTCTCAAATTTGAAGAGATGCATGACTTATGAAAACATGAAAGCATATTTCTTAATGATCACTTTTTATTTTTTTTCTTTTTAATAGTTAATATTTTTTTTCTAGAGATATGTTTGTTCAGATGCACATGGTGGATCATATTTACATCTCTGCTGGCCCCATCTGCAGAGGTGAATTTTGCCCTGTCTAAGGGCTCTGACTTCCATGTAAAGGATTAAAAAGGAGGAGGAAAAAAAAAGGTGGTGAGAGGGAAGGTCCTGGACTTGGTTACCTCCTCCCATTTGTCCTCTCTTTGCTTTTCTGAGACAGGTCCTGTGGAAACGCTGGTAAAGCAGCTTTCAGTAGCTGCGGTTC
This sequence comes from Aegotheles bennettii, assembly GCA_013398125.1. NCBI lineage: Eukaryota > Metazoa > Chordata > Aves > Caprimulgiformes > Aegothelidae > Aegotheles > Aegotheles bennettii. The sequence continues at coordinate 257,656 of VZRW01001964.1, read as the reverse complement.
TCAGCCTGTCTGACACAGTGGCTGAAAACCTGTAGCACTCCAGGAGCTGCTTTTTTCAGCAAGATGCTAAGTACCCCCTAGAAGAGTGGGCATAAGGGGTAGCTGAGGTGGGTACCACTTGCAGTTTTCTTTTTTTTCCTCCTTCATCCAGATCTGCTGTGTGCAGGTCAGTTTCCTGAAGGAAAACAGTGATGGGGTTTTTTCATCTTAAGACAAATTGTCTTTCTTTGGGAGGGAGATGTGCAGATCCACGTGTGCATACACACATCTTGGATGTAGCCGACAGTGAAAGCTGCCACTTGCCAAGTTTGATACTGTCCTTGTGTTCCTGCCACTGTTGAATATGTAGGAGATGTGCAGTCCTTCAATGCCTACCCTTCTGCTCTCCTATACTGATTCAGGGGAAGAAAAGAACCCAACAGTTGATGATGATGACAATGTGGACGAGGTGGAGGCTTTAGGTGGCCTAGGTGGTGAACGGCTGCTAAAAAGGGAACATTTTACCCCTTAATCTGAGACAAAAGAGAATAGCTTCCTTTTGGATTAGTGAACCCTGAATTGCTTTTGGGTTTCTTGCCTCTTCCCCCCAATGCTCGTTGTTTTTGTCACATGGGCTGTCCGTACCTTTTGCTTGTTTCCCAGATCACTGTGCCTTGTGCTGTGTGATTCCTATCAGCCTCCTGATGTATCCAGGGCATCTAATGGGCAAGGCTAGCCTTTAGCCTTTGGATGTACATCGGGGCTCAGGAAGACCTCTCTGTTATGGGAAGAGATTCCTTCACAATTCATTTTTGCAATAAAAGACTCTTTTTGTAGTTCCCAGACATCTTTTGGCCAAAAAATGTTCTAGTGTTATGGTAAGATTTTTCATCTTTTTTTTCTTTTAAAAACGGTGATTGTTTACATCTTGCAGATGATGGCTTTTTTTTTTAACTTTTCTGCTCACTAATGGGTAAGCAGTTCTGTTGGAGTCTGTTTTAACAGTACTGTAAGTATAAGGATGCCTTAAGTATGTTGCAGAATTATATGCAACTATCAAAGGTCATCTTTCCCATTTCCAAAAGGTAGCATGATGTGCCATAAATGTTCTCCCTAACACATGAAACTATTGCCTCCAGCAGGTGTTGGGCAAGCTGGGTGAAAATTAGGAGCAGAGCCACCTAGAAGACCAATGTCCACTGTTTTGGTTGTTGAAAACAGTGCTGGATTCAGCCAAAAGTTAACTTTTCCAAATGGGGTATTTTTCTGGCTGTTTGGAGGCCTTTCTTAGATCAGTGTTTTTTGTTTGGTGGTTGGTTTTTTTTTTTCTTATTTGTCAGTCTCTTCATGAATACTGCCATAAACTGTCTACTTTAAATACAAACACAGCCATGCTGCTGAAGGTCTGTTGCTCTGAGGGCCTGTTCCAGTGCCTCTTGAAGACAACGGTGGTGCTCCCACTGACTCAATGGCTGTTGGATCAAGCCTGAAATGTTTGAGGTTCTTTGTGTTTTGGAATTTAAAGCCAATATTTTTTTAAAGCACAAACACTAGAAAAGATAAGTTGTAGCTTAGTTTGGTTTTTTTATCCCCCAATTACTTCAGTTTTAAGAATGATTTGTTTTTATTTCTTGAAAGGGAAGAAAAATACTCTGCTGCATTCCTCCTTTCTGTGAGCACCCAATAGCCTACACCCATAACAGGGCAACATGTGTGCAGATGCGTATGTCTTCTGGATATCACAAGTGGTGCATTAGCCAATTAGATTGGATATGAGATGTGTTGCTGATGGATCGTAGGGGTAAAACTGGCCATTTAAAGGAAAATTAAGTACCAGTGCGGTGGTTCTTAGGGTTTTGGGATGTGGATAAACGAAGACTTAGTGGAACTGCTTTTTGCTCACAGGTTGCTTTTGTACCTCGATGGAAAATTGCAAAGGACAGACTTTGTGTCAATGCAAAAATGAGAATTCAGCTGCACAGAAATATTGTTAGCAGTCTGGGACTTTGCTCAGTGCTGTGGTTTCAGTTGCACGCTGCCTGGCTCCTGCTGAAGGTGGTTGCAGCTTTTCTGTAGCTTCCACTGAAAGCTGGATCAAGGTCTAAGTATTCTGGAAACTGTGGTTACAGTCAGCTCTGTGGTTTGGTTCTAAATTATTTTTTTGCCTCAGATAAAATTTGAGAAGGTTAATACCTACTAGGAGTGTGGCTGTGCCACTGTTAACACTGAAGTTGGTGGTAATGACTTCACCATCTCTGAAAGGATGGGGTTGGGATGCTAACAGTGCATTTGATTGCCATATCTAACGAGCAATAAAACCATACTAATCAGAATTTGGCACTGAAAACTGCATCCACCCTTATAGCTTTCAGCCTGGGAGAACTGGAATTTTGTGGAAGGGAGTAGGTGGGGCCACACTCTACACACTTTGCCATCTTCCCTCTCTCCTGATGGGGAAGGCAGCTGATCTGTGCCCCTGATGTATTCCTCCACGTTGTTCCACGCCTCTGCCTGTGTGTTTTAGCAGGCAAAGGCTGCCAGCTCAGTTGTGGAGGATGCTTTTGCTAGTGGGAGAATAGCTGCCCTTCCTTTTGCTTATGTACCTAGCATTGGGTTTGTGTTTTTCTGCCACCTCAGTTAGAGACCCTGGTGTATATAGTATAAATGGAGTATAATTAAAAATTATTTTGATTGTTCAGTTTGGGGGTGGTTTGGGTTTTTTTTTAGTGACATATGTAAAATGTTCATGCCAATGGTTGACTCGGATATATTTTGGCAAGAAAAGTAGTTATGAACCACATTCAATTCTTTAAACACAGTGAACAAGTGTATGAGACTCATGTGTAAGGGAAGCTGCTCTCTGCAGGATAAATCTGATGTGAATACTGTGTGAACCTGTATTGGCCTTTCAGATTCCAATACTAATTTACTGCTTTTGCAAAAGTTGCATCAAACATTTTAAAATTTGACTGTAAGGTGGAAGTTATATGGTTTGCAGCTTTTCATCAGCCTAAAAAGTAAGTACAAACTTTGGTTAAAGCGAAGTACACGTTAATATACACGTTAATAATGGTGTAGTCAAAATATTTATTGAGAAGAAAAGGTAGAATATTTTAAATGTTACACCTGCCATTATATCTTAAAGCACATTCTTCACACCTAACTGCTAGTGCCATTATCAAGTCTGTTTTATAAATGTACATTTCTTCAAACTAGAAAGTCCATAATTAAAAGTATTATGTTACTGCCATATAGTGATATAAGACATTTTATAATTGTCAATTCATTGTAACTATTATTTATTTAAAAGTGAATTGTAAGAATGTTTTCTGATCAAATGAACCAGAGTTGTTTTTAAACCGTTCCTGTTAGCTTGTTTCTAATATAGCATAAGCAATGTCCTTGGGTTTGTTTAGGGTAATTTTGCCAGTAGGTGACCAATTCTAACCCTTTTTCCTCCAGTTTAGTCCTTTACCTGTTTTAAAGACAATTTACAGAAGTTTAGTTTTTTGTATGCTAATCTCTGTTAATTAAAATGTTTATAAAGTTTATTTTTACCAAAGAGATGCAATTCATTATGACAAAATATTGCAGAATAGACTTTGTTTTATAACATTTGTGACTTTTCTGCCCACATTTTTCATTCAGATGATCAAAGGGGCTTTTCTAAAATAAACAGCATTGCAAATAGAAAGCACTGTGTTCTCTCTTTATCTACAGACCCTGGTCTCAGATGGTGCTCCAAATACCCTACCTTGCCATTTAAATCTCTTCCACAACACTGGGCTAGTATAAAAAGCCAAATGTGTAGTTCATGGTAGGTCTCAGCTTGGTTAAGACTGCTGCATGCACGTGCAAGTCATCTGTACAATAATAGAACCCTGTCAATCCATAGCAGGATTTGCTTACAGGCAGGTTCATCCATAGCTGGCCCGTAATATTTGAAGAGCATCTTATTAGGGCCAAGATTTCACCCTGTAACCTGGAAGTCAAGGTATGTTTTGAACATCTTGGAAATTGCTGAAATACACTGGATACCTTTTGCTTTCCTGTGCAAAGCATTTGTTTAATCAAAAAGAACTCAAATCTTTTTCTAACGAAACATCTGTGAGTATTTACAGATCTGTAGCTGTATCGTGGTGGCTAAGTTGCTTGTATGATACTCAAAGATCAACAGCATAGTACAGGACAGGCAATTCTAAAAATGTGTCCCTGGATAAAGCTGCATAGGACTTGTTTGGTATTTTTTCAGTGTTTACTTTTCTTCAGATATGATTTACAGCATCTGTTGGATCTTTATACATACGGCCTTACGGAAAACGCTTAGGTGAGAACACTCTCCGTCTTCATTAAGAGGAATGAAATACTCCCCATCCCACTTTCCACTTGCTTCAGCTTGTTGTGCCTGGGCAAGCTTTCCTGTTGAGTGCGCACACGAACACGCGTACGTCCTTCCAGTGCCCAAGAGACATAAGTACCAGAAGGGAACAAGATACAACATGATGCTTATCTCTCTTAAAGGCAGGCGTTGGTCCATCTCTTCCATTTTTTTTTTTTTTAACCCAGCAGTATCACCGAGTTAAGTTTCCTCTGTAGCATCTGATGGAAATGCAGTTTCCTTTGTAATAATTCAAGTGGTACAGTAGATTTTAACAAACACTTTCCTGCGTCACCACATCAAACAATATCTAAATCACAAATTACAGAATATATATGCGCTATTAATATCTTTTGATTTAGTGTTCCTCTTAATATACTGATAAAAGAACAACTGCTCTAATTAGTTTGGACAAAATCACAACTATGTATCATATGTTAATGATATCTGATTGTTATTCACTATATTGTGCTAAGAGAGCTTTAAGTTCGTTGTTAAATTTCCCAAGAGTGTTTTCCTCTGTTACAACTTTGCTGGAAATTACGCTCTGTATGGAGCCACAACTCTAAATAAAGCATTAACTGAAGCAATTACGCACTTATGCCAGCTGTATTTTAAGGACATTTGTTGAGGAAATGCTTAGTAAATTAGATTTGTTTTGCAAAAATGTCTAAATTTGACTCAATATGGTTACACTTTCACAGATCTTAAGCTTCCAGATAACTGTAAGTGTTCTTAGTTTGAGTAGTCTGAGTAAATATACAATCTGGCGTGCTTAGAGGTAATCACATAGGAGTATTAGTCCAGCAATGTTCCTGTGAACTTTCCCAGCATATTTGGACGTAGAAATTCTCTTGCCTGTTTTTACCTGTGAGAGTCGTTCTTGCACCTGAGACAGCAAAGCAGTATCACCCCTGCTTGAATTTTGAGTATTCAGCTGGGTTTCTTGTTCTCCCTTCTCTTCCAGAAGGCTCTCCTGAAAGCTACTTGCTCTTACAGTTATAAACTACTTACAGCTAATGTATTAACTACCCTCTGCCACTGTTAAACAGCTCTTTGTTAAACATCAGTGTGTTTGTTTTCCTATTGCAGCAGTACAAAAGCAATCAGTTCCCTCCTTAGGCTCCTGACTTATTAAACAAACCAAGATTATTTGGTTTCTGTTTGGAAAACATGATCTTCGTTCCTCTTAACCACTTTTCTGTACATCAATTCCACTCTGAATTCATCTTGCTGGCACGTGCACGAGAAGAGCTACAGACACTTTTGTAGTGTGCTGGTGCTTTTTGTAAGCTGGCCTTAATACCTTCTCTGATTTTGCAACACCACTTTTGCCTGGTGTGTCCTAGGCTTGTCATAGCCTTTACCATGGTAACATACAGTCGACTAATCCTGTTATGTCCATATCTTTGTTCTCTCCCTGTCACTATCAAACAGTGAGGCCCCAGTCAGCAGAAAAAGTTGGTAAAAGACCTGGAACTTGATTTAATGAGATCTGTCCTGATCTTGACTCTTCGTGATCTCTCCTAGCAGCCTTCTTGCCCACCAAGAACTCCCTTTTGGCACAGCCTGTTCAAATAAAGGAAGAAGGGCAAGATTTGTCAGCCATGATATGTGTTTCATCAAGGGTTGTTGCCATTCAGCTCATTTTGCAGTTATCTACAGGGTTGGGGTTTTTTGTTTAAAACAGCGGGGACAGATCAAGGGTGTGTTTGCCTCATGCCTTCAACAGGAGATGCTACATCTGCCATCATCACACTTTGAGTCATGAGAATGACCACTCAACCAAGTACTTGTCTGTGCTCTTCTGATGTCTTTCAGAGAAAGACATCTAGTTTCTTAAAACTAGGTATGTCTACCTGAGTGTTGCTTTTATGTTGGTTGCCATCATCTCTATTTCCATAGTATCTTACTTTCCAAGCTCTAATGGGCAGCATACTAGATTGGGCGGAATACCTAATTTCTGTATCCATTCTAAAGATGCTGGTAGCAGTTAAGCACTTGGGTGTTTTCTTGCCTAGGTCCCTATCAGACCGACCTCAGAAGTGCTTATGTGCTTTGCAGTTGGCAGGCAGGCAGGTGTTCAGAAAAATCCCTGTAGGTGCCTGTATCAGCCTTTACACAGCATCACTTTCAAAAATATTTGTACCTCAAAGGCTTTTTTTGATTTAATTAACTTGGTATCTTGGTTTCTTACTAAGATCCAGTAGGGTCTCGGTTATTTTGAATGCTAAAATTAACTCAGCAAACTAAATTTTCAGCTATTTTCAGTAAGGGTACATCTTATTCTCTCTCATAAGCTCTGTGTGTTTTCTGAACTGCTGGTGGAGGTTTCCATGCTCTGAATGCACAGTCAAATCTCCACAAATTACAGGCATTTTTGGTTTTCTTTTGGCTCTCAGTATTTTGAAGAGATTAAAATCCACCTGTTGACTTTGACTACGGTGTGCTAGCTGAAATAACCTGCTGTTCCATGCAGATTCTACAAACCCACCCACGAGGCAGGGAAGGTGTAGCCAGAGCTGAGCCATTGCAGAAGAAAAGATGTTTCCTTGAATTTCTGAGTGGCTACACAAATCTGGGTATTGAGTGCAATCGTGGTGTATGCTACCTTAAAAAAAATGCTGCTGTTGTGCTGTGTAATGTCACCTTGACCCAATCATAACCTATTTCTGTGAGGATGGTGTTAACTCCCCCGAGAAGCATCCGCTGAGTGACAGCAGCATCCCATGCAGCTCTTGCTAAGCGACAAGATTTGCTTTCAGCAGGATCTAATTTTAAAGTATTTAACCCTCGATCTGCAAGGTTTATTATTTCCAATGTGGTTTTTAATCCCTGCTTGTTGGTGTCCAACTTTGCAAATAGTGGTAACATAAGCGCCCCGGGGTAAATCTTGATACCAAATTTCATTTTAGTGCTGATCTAAATACAGAAATATGGGATGCAAAAATACGGGTGGAAAATAGTGAAGATTCTGTGAATCTTCCTATTCTTTGATGCCTCGCACAAGCAGCTTGCACTTACTTTCTCTCTAAGGGATGCTGGTTTTCAAATGAATGAGTGCTTATGGATAGGTAGCTGGCAATAAGCTTCAATTTTTAGTAATACTGTGTGTCCTCTTACTTCTGGCTGCATTTCATCTAGGTTAAGAGACTTGTCTTCTTATTTAAAACCATTCCAATAAACTGTTGTAATTTTGAAATTTAGGGGTTTTTTTAATACTGGAAGACTTAAAAGAGTTAAACAGAATATTTACAGATCATGATGAAGTTCTACAGAGTTTTGCTTTGGGTTTTTTTGTAAATAGTTTTCTACATTTTATTTCTTTCTAAAGTGTAGAGGCCTGGAAGCCTACTCCCATATTTAAAAAAAAAAATTTTAAAATATTTCTAACCAGCTGTGTTATTCCTTGTTTAATTACTACTTATGTCCCTGTAAGTGCACTTAAGATCACTGCTAGCTTCTTAATGGTATGTGGTACTTCACTCAGCTGAAATAATGCTGAACCATACAAAATGAAATAAAAAAAGGAAAACCACAACTGCACAAAACCCCCACAACTGCACAAAACCCCCACAAAATACAATAAAATGCAAAACAGATAAAAAGATCAGACCATTCATATTTTTAAAAGTGCCAATATAGTCTGTCTCAGCCTCCTAATCCCCCCTAAAATTCCTCCTTCTGCCATTGTTAGGATTCAAAACCAACAATGTGTTGCTCCTCATGCTGTTTCTCCTTTCCAGTTCATACTAAGACAAACCTGTCTCTGCCAAGGCATTTTTTCCAGCAGTCAGTTTGATTGTAATAGTCCCCTGCTGCCTTGCTATCCTCCTGGGGCAACCCCCTTTCCACTGCTGCAAGTTCACGTTTACCAGTGCCAGGCTTGTGCTGTACAAATAAATGTTACTGCTTTTTCCTTCCACGTGGCACGTTGTGCCTTCTCCTCGTGCTCTGTCAGTAAGGAATCCTGCCCCACATCTTCTCCATCCTTCTCCTTTTTCCACGACAGTCTTTATACACCAAAGACTTGGTTTTGGCTCATTCCAAACGTCCAAATTATTTCTGGAGGTGCCACAAGCTTTTTAAAAATAAAAAATAAAAATGCTTATGAACAGAAATAGTTCTAATTAAAATGTTTTGTCAATTAGTGGTAAATCTGCCAGATCTCTCCTTTCTCTGCTCTTGTGTCTGTCGCTGGAGATTTGAGAAAATGAAGACAAACTCATGCCATCTTTGCTGCTGGTAACAGCTCCTGGTTTGTTGATGTTACTCACATGGGTGAGCTGGGACCTCTTTCATAGGCTGGCAGATCTGCATCCACAGCTGGTGTACGTGAAAGAGCATCCACTTCTCACTGTACAATCTTCATAGTGCTTGTTCTCAATTCAATCTTTCTCTGTGTCTCTCAGGATTCGATGTACGTTGCTTTTATTTTTCTTCAGTAAACATGCAAGACTGTAGAATCTGAATGTAGGCAGTCTCAGCTGGGCCTACATTGCTCAGCTATAGCCCCTGCAAGCATGAAGAGAAGCAGAAAATGAGGCTGTAGAAGATGTGTAGACCTTCAACAAAAGATGGCAGAGCTAGGGAAGGGGGTTCATTTTCCTGGAAGTGGGGGGAATTCTGCATTCAAAAAAAAATGGAAAAAACAAACTTTTTCAACTGTTAGTGAGTTCTGCTGTTTTATGGAGCAAGTATCAGTTAGAATTTCCTGTGAAGATACAGAAATTGCTGCTGTTGCACCAAGGGCTGGTATGTGTTGCACCTGAGTGGAACGTGAGGTTAATCCATGTTTACAAATATGTAAAGGGTGAGTGTCAGGACGATGGAGCCAAGCTTTTGTCAGTAATGACTAATGATAGGACAAGGGGCAATGATTTTAAACTGGAGCATAGGAGGTTCCATGTAAATATCAGGAAAAACTTTTTCACTGTGAGAGTGACAGAGCACTGGACCAGGCTGCCCAGAGAGGTTGTGGAGTCTCCTTCACTGGAGATATTCAAACCCCGCCTGGATGCGTTCCTGTGTGATGGACTCTAGGTGACCCTGCTCTGGCAGGGGGGTTGGACTGGATGATCCTTCGAGGTCCCTTCCAACCCCTTAGATTCTGTGATTCTGTGAGTTGCAAAATCAACCCTGAATTATCACAGGCAACTGCCTGCTCAGTTTGTCCATCTTCTTGTTCTCAGCAATTTCTTTTTACACAAAGGCACCACTCCCCTGGCCATGCACACACCCTATATATGACTCAAGCTATTTATCCTATGGGTTGGGAAAGGATGTGAGAGACAGAGACTTGTTTTCATTTCTATTTTTAAATGCTACAGAAACACTGAAATTATGATAATAAAGGCTACAAATAATGAAAATAAATTGTTCTGTGAAGTGCATATCTGTACATGCATCATACTTTCTATTGACTACTTGGCTTTTTTTATCAGATTTTGAAAGAGTTGAAAGGTTACATGTAATAAACTGTTTGTTACACAGCCACCATGAGAAATAAGGAGCACCTAACACGAGCACATATCCTACTGTTCATACTTGCTGTTGCTAAGATAACAGAAACAAAACACCAGTTTAGGGTGTTTGCAGCTTCCAAGGATGTGGTTTATGCATTGCTTGCGCTGGTCTGATGACTGAGGGTGGCTCCCTTCCAATCATTTTTTTATTTTTTTCCGGATCCCTTTTGTCGTGAGTACTTGTAAGCATGTAAATGATGACAATGAAATTTATTTTCCCAAAGCACAGAAGGCATCCTGGATGATTCAAAATACATTCTTTGTTTATTTCTCTACTGCACCTATTCACAGGGTGAGTACAAGTTCTAACTAATCAGACAGTGGGGAAGGCACAGTTTGAGCAGAGAAGGGAGGATAAACGAGCTTGAAAATGGAACACGTTGAAACAATCGCTGTAATTCTTAAATAATTATTTGCCTTGAGAAAGCATCTAAAATTGTAACACCCATTATACTAGCTGCTAAGCACAGACATAAGGACAGCCTCTGTTCCACCCTATATCCTTTGTTCTCTGTTCTCCCCAGTGAAAGCCCACAAACCAAGCAAAAATGCTATGACCCTTATAAGGGATTAATAAGTCATGTTTTAGCTGCATTCAGTTCTGCTGCCATAACGTGTATTAATTGTGGGTGGATGTGCAGAAGGTGGTATTTTGGGGGCCCTGTAGCAACCACCCCACACTGCTTGGCATTCCACTCACTTGACCTCTTTTGCTCCGAACTTCTCATGACAGGATCAGTCCTTTGCAATTACACACTGAGTCACTGACAAGGAAGAATTATGACACCGTGCTGCAGAAACATGCATTGTGTGCCTCTGTGGTGCAGTGGCTGGACAACCTTGCTCTCTAGGGAGAGAGATGAGTGTTAAGATAGTGCTTGCAAGGAAACAGCACAATAAAGACATTTTTTTCACAGTTGAAAGTAGGGGAAGTAGCACTGCAGCTGCAATGACAAATCAAAAGGATGAATCTGAGAATTCCCTATGAGAAAGTCTAAAAAATCCCCAACAAAAAAGGCCACATTACTTTTGTCACCTGTATGTTTGAGGAACTTTGACTCCAGCTGTTCTCCAAGCGTCACCATGGAATGGTGATAAATTACATTCTATGTTCCTAACATTATAGGGATTCCAGTACCTATGAGAAACTGAGTAAGAGATGGGACCACTGTGAAAATAAGAGTCTGGCCTGATGGTTAAAATACACTCAAGCAGAGCTGTTCTGATGAGCCTGAAACCCCTGCAGTCAGCACTCAGCCTTGCAGCCTTTAAGTGAAAGCATCCATCTTTTGATTTCCCCATCCACTCACGCTTTAAGGAAACTGCCGTTACCTCCTATGATAAATCCCCTATATAGTGTATGTTTGTGTCCTGCCATTCTGCATGGATGCAAGCAAATAAATTCTGTGTTCCTCCACCCTGAATGCCAGCTGCCCAACCAGAAACACTCTTGTCAGTGGAAAGCAATTCATTCTGCTACAAGTAGGTACTGTAATTCTCAGCTCCCTTTCCCAGCTGTGAAACCTCTCTGCCAGCATTCAATGCACCAGACAGGAGAAAATTTTATCACAAAAGCATCTTTGAGCAGAGCAGTAACTGAGAGTACTGTATTTTGTAAAGTATGTTCAAAGCATTTTGGTCTAACAATTCATGAAAGATACATCCTAGAAAACGCAAACTTAAAAAGACAGGCTTAGAATCAATTGTAAGGGTTTTGAATAATTTTCAGGTAAAAAATTTACTGCACTGACATGTGAGGACACACCATGCAAGGTTAACCCTGGTGTACTGAACAGCGATTGCAAACTCCATTTACTTTGTTTAGAACTTATTTAGGGAAGACAAAATGGAGTGAAAGGAGTAGTCTACCATCACTCTCATGTAAAAACCAAGATCGTCCTTATTTCTTTTCCCAATATTGCTACTGAAGACCTTCTGGTCGTGCAGAACAGCAGCAAGATCATTTTGATGAATACTGACAATATGTGCTTTGCTTTTTTCCCCTTTTAGACTACCTAAAAATCTGCAGTCTCTGTTCTTGTCAATATGGATCAGCAACATGTCCTCCAACACGAAGCCATCCTGTGGAGATACAAACAGAATTACTGATCTGGCCACCAGATCGTATTTAGCACTTGCCAACTCCACTACTGTGATGAGCAAACGAGCACACCATCAAAGCCTCACAACTAAGGAAAAGGACTGGCTTCCATCGTAGGCACCTGCTATCTGCTCTTGCTTAAGGGAAACAAGGAGAAAAGGAGGTAAAAAAATGATGATTTAGCACCTCTAGCACCACCCACTACTGAAGGAAGGGTATGAAGACACCGTGCTGGAATCAGGTGGTGAAAATGATACCATGGGAATTGAGCAAAAATTGCAATTTGCTGTTACACGTCTGTGTTACCTTCTCATCACCAGACGCTCAGCACAGACGGGTAAAGTGCCATCACAGTTTTGCTGTATTATTCTTTTGCTCCCCCCTCTGTTTCCAGCCCTTTCCACAGCCCCAGCCCTGCCCTGGCTGCTCTCTGTCGCGGTGCCCTCAGCTCCTGCTCCCAGCGCACCGGCGGGGCCGCACACCGCAACCTTGGGCAGCTCTGGGGATGCAGAAGGAGAAGCAGGAGGTGATGAGCAGGGGCCGAGGGCTCTGAAGGGGAGCGGCTGAGCGCTGGGGAAGCTCTGGAGCAGCCGAGCCCCGCACCGCACCCGGGATGGCACCGCCAGCTCCCGCTCCCTGCGAGCCGCGCCCGCGGAGGGGCACAGCCCCCGGCCTGAGCCCCTGTCCCGGCGGCACGGCCCAGGCTCGGGCCCCGCCAGGCGCCGCCGGAGG
>VZRW01001964.1:204558-244521 GCA_013398125.1 Aegotheles bennettii | reverse complement strand
TCTCCCGGCCGTCCCGCCTGGCCCCGGCGCTGTGCTCCCCCTGAGCGCGGGCCGGGGCTGGAGCGCTGATCTGCGCGGCGTCCTGAAGCGTTTGAGGCCCAAAGGTCGCCCCTTTCTGAGTCGAAGGCGAACGGGGGCAGGCGGGGAGCGAGCGTTTGCGGTGCCGAGGGGACAGCGCATGGCAAAGGGCCGGCTGGGCAAGCTGAGCAAGCTGGCTTGGGCAGAGTGGCCCCGTTTGGTCTCTGGGTTCAGCTGCACCAGGGAGGTGAAACTCGCTGTGCTTTCCCGTGCCTCTCCACTCCCCAGCCAGACGGGAGCCTTAGCTGGGTGTGACAGTTGGTTGAGGTCTCGGTCTCAACTCTGGCTCGTACCCTGTTTGCTGTGACTGGTGGAGGTGGGAGTTCAGTGGTGTCAGTGCTTGCCATGGTGTTGCAGTGTCTTGGAAGTGAGGTCACTTCATTCCACACTCACTTTATGTATGTTCCTGTTCTTCTGCACCTGCCCCAAGAGACTTTGCTTCACGTTTCTGGTGCTGTTCAAGGCAGAATTTGCAAAGACTCTGGCCCATAGTAAAGAATGCTTTTCATTTCCAAGGTGCTTGAGATAATTTCTTAAATAGTGGAGCCTTGCTTATTGCAGAACTCTTCATTCTTGGGTTTTTTTCACTAAAAGGAAGAGGAAACTTTCACTTTGGGGCTTTGTAGGTCACAGAGTTTTTATTTCTTTTTTCATTCTACAGTGACTCTTCTGTGTCTTAAAGATTGGGAATGGCACAGGTTAAGGTAATTGTGGGACTTTGCTACTTGATTCCCAAATGAAACTTTGCAATGTGGACCTTCTGGCTATAGTTCTATAGTTTCTGAAAGCTCTAGCCACTGAATCATCTTTTTTTTTTTTTTTTAGTATCATGGTGTCCAAAAGCTTTATTTGAACTTTATTTTGCAGCTTTTGGACTGTGATGTTTTATTGGTCCTTTGTGGGATCTATTTTTTTGTCTCATCTCACTGTGCAACAACTCCAGGGCATTTTGGGATCCCCTTTGCAGATAACTCTCCTATTTGTACAAACAATTCCTTGTTCCATTGGCTGTGTATTGTGTGCAGGTGGAAACCCAGTAGCCCTAGGGGACTGTTTTCCTGTTCACATAAAGCTGAGGACCTTGCTAAACTCAAGAAGTGCCAAGGGGAGTACCTGCCAAAGGATTGCTTCCCTCTCCATTCATAGTGCAGCCCAGAAAAGGGATGTGTGTTTCCAGAGCCTCTTCTTCCCTAGAGTTGTAGCTTTTGGTTCTCTCCCACAACCCTGATGGAAGCAGTAGTCAAAAGGCTCTTTCAGCTTGTGACAGCCTTAGATGTGTCACACTTCAGCTCAGGTATCCCAGTGCAAGTATGATTGAACTAGTTCATCCTGCATTTCATCATTGCACCTGACATGCTCCTACACTAGTGGCTGTGACAGAAAAAAGACGTAGAAGGGTACTGCACTGCTTTTTCTTGCTAGGGACACACTGGGAAGTCTTTTAGTAGTGCTCTTGCAAGTGTCTCCTCTTGCCTTTGATGCCTGAGTAGCACAGTGGGAATACTGCAGGACAAAGACCTGTGCTTGGCGATGTCAGCTGACTTTTGACCTTTCAAATATATCCAGTCATCAGGCTGAAAAGGTTAGCCATTGCTGTTTTGCATTGAATCTTGCTTTCTATTCATCTGCCCAAGGCCATTCCCAAATGCTATACAGACCCTTTTAATTTATATCTGCAACAGCTGGACTCAAGCATGTCAAATGAATGCAAACTGCCATTGAAGAAACCAGGATTCAAGCAATTAGCAAGGAATGGGAAGATGGAACTGTTGGTATCCTCATTGCTGCAGGGTAGAGGTACTCTGTGAAGTGACTGGAAAATAGATTTATTATCACTTTTCACCACGGTGGTTTTAGCTCAGACTTGTGAACGTGTAAGTAAGTCTCAGAGGGCTTTTTCTTCCATGCTTTTTATGCATTTTCTTGAAGTGTTTGTCAAGCTGTTCCCTCTGGATCACATGCTGCTACTAGTAATAAGTATTTTTTACAGCAGAGTATAATTAAGCTGCTCTTGAGTTGATACAGATTTGGCTTTATTGTGGGCTCTGCTTAAGTTCCAGAAGCATCATGAACAGTTTGGGGAGAAGAGGGGAGAGGCAGAAAATAGCACTGAATACAAGCAAGAACTTGATTAGTCAGGGAAGAAGTTGCACCTTTTCCATATTTGTTTACTGTTCTTCAGACCTTAACTATTTTTTAACTAATCTTCCAAGACATTGGTTGGGTGAGAGTTATGTTCTATTTGACTAAAATGTTCAGGTGATACAATAACTTCTTGTTTCTTGGTAATACAGGATATGAATTGGTTATTTTTTTCAATCTGATACCACTACTGTCTGTCTGAAAAGAATACTTTAAAAAGTGTGCACATCTGGTGCTCTCATTAGAGGATATGATGTTTTAAGCACATTCTGACAAATGTTTTTTATTTATTCCTTTGTCTTGCGTAGTTATTGGCTTTTCTTATTTTTCAGCTTCGAGCTCAGAACCAAGTACTGAAAAAAGGGGTTGTAGATGAGCAAGCAAACTCTGCTTCTCTGAAGGTAACCCCTAAAAACTGCTTATGTCGAATGTATTAAGCTGTGGCAAAATAGGCAAATGGGAAGGATAAATGGGAATATTTTACTCAAAGTATTGTGATAAAAAGAATAAAGAAGAAACTTGATTTAGTAAAAGTATTTCTGTTCTGCAGCTAGTCGTCATTCTCTGTAGGTGCTGACTTTGTAAAAGTGGAAGGTTGCTTCTTGATAAACTTACAGAATGAAGTACCTACTTGAGTGTGATCTGTGGGCGGCTCAAGGAAGTGAAACCTTTCTTCAGTTTAAAAGCAATACTTTATGCCTCTTCAGTGTTCAAATGGTGAAGAAATGTTCAAATAGTGAAGAAGGCAATTTTGTAATGTATTCTTATACTTTTTTTGAAAAGTACGTGTGAAAGTTTTAAAATTAAACTCTTTGGTCGTTCAGGAGCAACTGAAGATGAAGGATCAATCACTAAGAAAACTGCAACAAGAAATGGACAGCTTGACCTTTCGAAATCAGCAACTTGCCAAGCGCGTGGAGTTACTTCAAGATGAACTTGCATTGAGTGAAACTAGGGGCAAGAAGAACAAGGTATGTGCTAAAGGCAAAAAATCTTGCTTAGCAGATGTCTGCTTCTCACATGTTAGCGTGTCATCCGGGTTTTCAGCAGTAGTTATTTTGTGTCAAGGGTTGAGCTGAATGTTTTTGTCAGGACTTGTGTTATTAACTGGTATTAGTGAAAATACCCACAAAATGGGTATTGATACATATAATACATGCTAAGTAGTTCTGTGCTCTTAACTTCTAGTGTGTAAGCTAACATACTGAATTGCTATCTCCCTTTCCCAGATATTTATTAAGTGTTCCAACGGCTGGGAAAGAACTTGGAGCTCTGCGATCTACTGTTACAAAGAAAAGTGATCACCCCTCATTTCCTATCCCCACCTCCTTGCTTTGTAATTTTGATGTCAATGGTTAACGCTTCAACTTAGGATTGTAGCTTTCCTAGTAGGCTCTTATGTGCATCTTGTCAAATGCTTCGTATTCCTTGTGTTATTTCAAAATGACCGAATAATTTCAGTACTGAAATTTTTCTTTGCCAAAATGCTTACTCATTAAACCCAGTTATAGCATGTTCTGTCTAAGATCAGCCATGTCTTCTGTAGGTGACATCAGAATTCCCGGAGTGGTGGGTCTGGACTTAAATAGTTCTCAAGCATCCTTTGCTACCTCCCTCTTATGAGGAAACCCCTCTTAATTACTGTCATCTTTTCTTTTTGATTAGCTTACAAAATGCTGTAGCTATCAAGACTGACATTAAATAAATTGTTCAACTGATTAGTAATATGATAACTTTTACTTTTTCCCGAAACTTTTGTGCATTTTTTGCCATCCTGTACCTTGACAAGCATAGTACCTCTGACTTGTATTATTTGTGCACCATAGTAGATTGTTCTTCAAAATGTAGTTTGACCCTTCTGTTTTTCTATTTCGTGTTATGTAACTTATCACTTCACGAGACATGCTTCCAAATTTTGAAGGACTGCAGCCTAGCTTTGCAAACCATTGCTGCTGGCTTTCTTTCCTGTTCAGCTGTCAGAATGCACAGTTCTGTATTTCTCTTTTTTAAAAGAAGTATTTGTACTACCTTTTGAATATGGTCCGTTTGGTTTTACCTATAGTGCCTTAGTATGTACACTGTATAGAACATGCCCCTGCTAAATTCCATGTCACACTTACTTCAGAGACTTGCCATTGAGAGACCATGTACATTACATCAAACACTATTTAGGTTAAGATTTGGGTAGATGATCTGTATCAGACTGCAATCCTTTTAGAAGGAGGAGAACATGTGCTGATGTCTCTGGTGTTGTAGTTCTTAGTCAAATGCAGAGTGGGCTTAGCTGTTCTAGCTGTCCCAAGCACTTGAAGTTTGGTGTGAAGTTTCAATGTAAACAGTCTCCCTTTTGTTTGATGATGGTAATACCTTTGTTCAGCAGTGTAGTAGAGCAGGGAAGCAGTGTGGGATTCACTGGTGGTCTCAGAATCTTTTGGACGAAATGGGTGAAAAATGAAGAAACAGTTGGCAGAGAGATGTCTGCATTCTCAGGGTGCTTGGTGAGCAGTGAAGACCCTGTTTTCCAGTGCCACCTTGTGCTACAGCCTGCCATGGGATGGTGCACTTTCAATCATTATTTCTGGCCCCTGCTGAGACCAGACCAGCTTACACCTGCACACTTGGTGGGGTGAGATGTGCCTTACACACAGCTCCCAAGCCAAATAAGCCCTTGTGTATGGGGTTTCATGTTACTGACTGTGTGGGATCATGCAAAATTCAAATTATGTCAAATAGGCACCTGCATATACAAGTAATTTCATTTGTGAATGAGTGCCTGAGTAGAGGCTTTCCTGAATCCTTACTGAATTAGCATTCTACCACTATGCTGTAACAACTGTGAAGGAAAAAGTGCTGCTTTTAGGCCAAAGCTGTGTGCAATATGCATACCTTTTGATGTATTAGTCAATTTAAGAAAGATATGTACTCATATGCCTCTACTGGGAATTGGTGATTGAAAGTATTTTCAGATACCTGGGAATGGTGTTTGGGATACCCCCAGAGACTCGGGGTTAATGAATGCATTTTGTTTCTTTTAGAAAAGTGCAGAGTTCTCATCTCAGTTGAGTCAAGAACAGAAAAGTGTCTTCAATGAAGATCTTCAGAAGAAGATAGAAGAAAATGAACGACTCCATATACTTGTGAGCGAAACTTTTTTAGTCTTTCTTTGCAGTTCAGAAAACTGATCAAATGAACAAAGAGAAAATTAAATGGCATCTGAAAGTGGTGGGTTTAGAAGCTTAGTTGTGTGCAAAACAGTAGATTAGATTGGATAGCTTGTTTATGAAGGTGTTTGCTGGCCAAATAAGAAGTTTTCTGACTTCAGATTCTTAAGGCAGTAGGTGGAATAGCTCACATAGTGTGTGTGTGTTTTCTTATTTAGATTTTTAACTTTTGGTGACATTTAGGTACTCTAGTGAAAAGAGCCGTATAGCTGATACTAAGTGGAAATTTCTTTTCAGTTCACTGTTTCAGAATAGTCTTCAAGCTTAAAATATTTTCTGCAAGTTGCTGTAGTTAAGTCAGGAATTACTTTACTGAAATGAAATGCTTTTCACTTTGGTTTATAAAACTTGCCGAACCGTATGGATCAAGTTTAATTTTTCAGGTGTCTGCTACTAATCGGCAAAATATTTAAGGAATGTTTAGTACTACAAACTTTTAATAAATACAAAGTACTTTGTTCCTGAATCTTTTCTCTGTAAATATCATAAAATGTCTATTTATCTGAGAACTAGTATTTGTTATTCGCCTGGACTGGCCAATTAAATTGGTGTAATTTGGAGGACTAGATTCCATAGTAAAATGAGGCTTTCGTATGAGCTTTGTTTTTCTTACAGTTCTTTGAAGCAGATGAGCAACACAAACGTTTAGAAGCGGAGTTGAAAACTAGGCTTGAGGTTTTGGAAACTGATGCTGCCCAGCATCAAGCTGTGGTGGACAGTTTAACGAGGAAATACACGGATACCATAGAAAAGCTTCAGAATGATAAAGCCAAATTAGAAGTAAGGAGGTTTTATTACTTGCAAGTTTGAAAAGTTTTGAAATAAAATGTCTTGCTGTGTCAGTAATTACATTGTGAGATTATCTTCTTGCATAAAGATCAAGTCTCAGACACTAGAAAGAGAAGCAAAGGACTGTAGGCTTCGAACCGAAGAATGGTAAGTGTTTTTATTTAACATAATGAAAAATAGATTTAAAGAAATAACTGCTGTAAAAGATTAATTGGATTATTTTTAGAGAATAATACATTAAAAAAAAACCCCTGAAAGCTCAAAATACTTGGGCAACAGCACATTAACATCAAAACTGTACAGGTCAGACCCCTTTTCCTTCTGTGTATATAATCAGATGAAAGCTTGAAGAATTTATTTGAAATGCTATAAAAAGTAAAGAAACTACTAGACTTGTATGGAACAAAGATATGTGAGTTTTTTAA
The DNA here is from genome assembly GCA_013398125.1 of Aegotheles bennettii. Lineage (NCBI taxonomy): Eukaryota > Metazoa > Chordata > Aves > Caprimulgiformes > Aegothelidae > Aegotheles > Aegotheles bennettii. The sequence continues at coordinate 237,866 of VZRW01001964.1, read as the reverse complement.
AAACTGCTTGTAAAAACAAAAAACAAAGCTTGGGTCAGGTATGCTACGACAGACTGAAGAGAATTTCAAAATCCCCCTCTACCCCAAAAACTTCTTGAACAGTTGCTTTTGCTGCAGGTATAACACACTCAGCTGGAATATTTGAAAGTTTTTGTTGAAGGATTGTATTGTTGGTTTTGGAATACCTTTGGTGTTTTGAAGAAAAGTTGTAGAAAAGAGGAACAAGTTGAGGATTGTGGGCCAAATCAAATTAGAGTGCACTTCTCTGAAGTTCATTATTAAGGTGCATTTTTAAAAGATATATATGCAGTATAGATCTCTAATGTAATGGATAAAATGTGTAGTGAATGATCAGATAAAGAGTTCTTTCTTTCAAATGGTAACTGTGAAGTATGTATTTTAATTATTTTGATAGATGCGGAGATACTTGAACTCCAGTAACTCCTCTAATACAGGTCAGGGTTTCACTAAGAATGACTTGCAAAAGAGGATGAAAGTTGTGTTTTGTTGCTGTTTGCTTTTTGTGGTGTTTGAAAAACAGTATAGTCTTAATCTGCTACTATTGAGTTCAGAGCTTGTCTGTCAGGTTCTATGTTGAATGGATGATTAATTCCATTGCAAGAAATTGTCCCTGCCACTTAAGAAGGAGGTTCTTTAAAAGTAATAGTCTTGACACTTCTTTATTTTAAACACTGAAATTAATACCTAGTGAATACATGACAGAAGATGTCTTTGAGAGTACTGCTCTTCTGTTTTCCTCAGTCTTTCAGGGGAAGGGATCAATCTGCCTCTGACACACTCTTTATTCAGAAAGCTGGGGGATATGAGACTTGGTAGCCTGCATGCCTTGAAAATTAAAGGGCAGAATAGAAATCAAAACATATCAAACTACTTGTTTGCCATTCCATTATAGTACAAAAAGGAAACATCTGTACTTTTGCAGTTTGTCTTTATTTTCTATTGTGCCCAGTGCTACTGTAGTTCATGCTGTACAGTTTCTATGCAATTTTGGAGCTGCTCTTCAAGAAAAATGTTTGTTAATGTGCATGAGCTACTTATTGGCCAGTTTCTTATATCTTGGTTGTCTACTTTGGATTATTTTTTCTTGTTAGTCCTGATAAATTTCTGTGTATTGAATGTAAAAAAGGAAAAAATCTGTCGCTGACACCTTCCACCCCCTCCCCCCCCTTGTATGTGTGCAAGAGTTCTAGGTTTCAAAGTGGAAACAAAACAGTGAAGAATTTATGGGCCTAAGTTGGGTAAGAAGTGGAATTTGGTTTGAATCAATAGGCAGTAATCTTTGTTAATATACGTATATAATGCTGGATATGTTACTGTTCATCTCAAGAATCTATACTAATGATGTTAGTAATTAAATAACTTATTTGATTGTGTATATAGATGTGAAAATGCAAATGAAGCAGATCTAGAGAAAAATCACTTGAGAGTGCATCAGAAACGTAACTGCCAAGTCTTGTGAGAATGGGTGGTATTATAGCAGTGTTTAAATATGAGGCTTTGAAAAGCTTGTGAAATATTTCTGATAGTAATATGACATAGTTAACTGAAATATCAACAACTTACTACTTGCATATTGGAATACTGCATCGGATATGTAGTAACTAACTTAAAGGTCCTTTTGCATTCCCATTCAAATTCCAGTAGAAAATAATATCTTTCTATAGCTTATACAACAGTTGCAGAATCGGAAAACAATGTATAAGATTAGCTCCGAAGTAAGCTGAGTTTATGAAGAAGGGAATTTAGGATTTCAACAACTCATTGCATTGTTCACTGCTTTTCTTAGGGATTAAAATACAATGTCAGATATTAAATATGACATAAAGGAGGAAAACCAATTCCTACTGTCTTATTTCTATCTAACTTCCAGAAAGAGACAGATACCTGTAACACACGAGGGATGCTTACAGTGAGTTATGGTGGTGATACAGAATAAATTTTAAAGGTTTACGATGTGCGTGTGTGTTTTTTCGTTTGTCTTTTTGTTATTTAGCCAGCAACAGTTGAAGAATCTTCAAGCAGCTTTGGGCAGTAGGCTGGAAGAATCTCTATGCATAATCAGTGAAAAAGTACCTTTTAATGATACGAGTACGTATTGCCTTCGTCTGAGTTTCTTGTTTAATTTCATGTATCCATCTGGAGCAAGTACTCTATGAATTAAAATGCATTCACTGTATAAAATGGACATCTGAACAGACACTTGGAGTTAACTGTAATAAGTACTCATGATACTAGTCATCACCTTGCTTTGTGATCTTAAAATATCTTATACGTATCTCTCTCAAATGAAAATTAAAACTTTTGAAGGCTTTTGAGTAATTAGCCTCTTGTCTTGCTTAGTGTTGACAGAGTACTATAAAAGATGGGGGAACACTGGTCAAATTACTGGTTTCTCCACAAAAATTTCTTCAGTAACTCATCTTGGAGTATTATTTTTATGCAGGGTATAGTCAAAAGTTACAGTAAGTTCAGATGAGAATAAACCAGTGGCTGCAGACATGTTGACTTAATGAGGCATTACAGCAGTATCGATTCCCACTTAATATTAGTGGGAAGTCCATCGGCATGTCTCATGTCTGGTCAGAGAACACTCAGACTAGTTTTTGTGTGCGGTTTGTCTTAGACTTGTTCATCTTTTCAGGCAACCCTTTGAATTTGGGGGATTTTACCTGAAGCAACTTTTTTCTGCTTTCTTTCCAACTGCTGCTAGATAAACTGAAATGCAAAAGATACCATGAAACTAGGAGTGCTAGTTATTGCATTGCTTTCATACCAGAATCAGTTAGTATGTCAGTGCTGGGTACTGCATGCTGTTGTAAGGGGCTTGAACATGAGGTTTTACTTGGGCAGACAGCACTCTACTCCTTTGGCAATGAGACTAGGAGGATCTGGAATAGTGAAAATAGCTGAAAGTAGTGAGAAGGAGCAGAGAAGAAAAAACAGGCTGTTGAATTTCTGGTAGGTTTCATTGGAAGCTTTTGCGTTTTTATTCTGTTTAAAACTTGATGAGAATGTTTTGAATAGCCTTAAATTCTCTAAAACCTGATCTGACGGGGGTGCTGCAGGGGTGAGCCTTCCAAGTTCTCCACTGGGTTGGCAATCCAATGAGTCTTGGCTTGGAACCACCAGATCATCTTCTCTCTAGGAAATGCTGACTCTTGATATGGTGTGTTGCATTTAGGTGTTGGTGCCTTGAGTTGATACCCTTTTCACTTCTTTCCTGTCACAAAGATCACTTTGCCTGGCATCTGCTGCCTGTGTCTACATTTCTGGTTTCTTTAGCTGATTTTTTTTTTTTACAGGTGGTTATCATTTTAGTGAGAACTTTGATGCAAATAATTTGTTTATCTGCTCAATCAGCTGCAATAGCATATTTTTGCTTGTGTAGAAAACACTGCAAATAGTGGGCAGATTTTTAGTGATAAAAGAATTGAAAGTCAGGAAATATTTGTCTACAATGGATTCCAGTTGTCTTGGTATAGGCTCTGTAGTTGGTTTTAAGTGTGTAACTAGCAGCTGGCTTCAGTTTCAGTAATAAACAAATGACTTGTTGACTGCTAAGCATGATTTCAAGACTAGAAAGATGTTTTCTGAAGCATGAGTAGGATTTCGTAATTTTGGACACTTGTTTTTTGTGAATACAACTACCTCTTCCTGTGTGTTAATTGCCAAATGTGGATGGTACAAAAGGAGTAAGAAGCTGCAAATTTCCTTTGTGTGCAAATTTTAAACTAAAATGGTTATTATTCCATTTATTATTAGTCCATTTAACTGAGGATGGATGTGATACCTTTTAAATCTGTAAGACTTCGTAAGTTGTTATCTAAGTACAAATATCCCTCTACCTCTTCAAAAATTATGCCTGCTTATAATTGAGTAATCATTCTAGTTACTTTGTAACTGAAACAGAAGGCTGAAATATGTGGAGAGTACATCCTATTCTAAATAATCATTGAATCAAGTACCTACAGGTGCTTTTATTAAACATGCAAAACATTAAAAATATGTTCATCTTATTTGACATTCCCTGCAGTGTGATTTAAATTTGAAGATAATCTTGAATTCTTCAGATTTTTTTTAAAAACATTTTCACTCTTGTTAGTGATCAGTACTGTTATTTTGGGCAAGAGGATTCTGCTCTTACCTATCAAAATCAGAGTGTTCAGATGGTTAAATTTGATTTATAATCTGAAGTGAGTATAGAAGTGCTTTCTCTCCACCTAGTTACAGTAATGCTTCTTAAGTGAGGATGTTTAGGCCTACTTTATTGAAGACAATTATTGATACCTTTTTAGTTTACTTACATGAACTGTAATATTACTGCAGTGAAATTTTGTATTAAAAATATTTACCAGTTAAATTTTATATTAAAAATAAATAAAATCTTTACCAATAAGTGTCTCTTAAAAAAACCATGATTTAAGAAGTGCATTTAACTGAATTTCTGTCCTGTAGGATCTAATCGATTCAATGCTCTGAACGTACCGTTACACAACAGAAGACATCAGGTAACACTTTTTGTGGCTTCAGACATAAAGATGCAACTTTCTACATAGATACTGAATAAAAACAGTCACTTCAGTAACCTGAAATGGCAGAAGATAGCCCATCTTACTACTATCATGATATTCCAAGGAAATTTCTGTCCATAGAGCATGTGCACTTCTCAAAGGAAGTCTGTGCTGCTCTTATAGTGAGGAGTCATCTGCTCATCTCACTTCACTAGAGCTAAACCCTTGACTACTGGCTGATGATCATGTAGTATTAACTCAGACATACCTTTCTAAAAGGAACGGCAAAAAGGTTGAAGATTTGTCTCAAAGCTACATGAAATACTCTTTTACTATGCTAACCTGCAGTAAGTTAGAACTTGAACATTTCACTTTTAAAGCTACATTTAGAGGTCTTAATCTTTTTGGTAAAAAAAAAAAAAGGTAGTTTTGGTATCTTAAATTCCTGAGCTCCTTCAGTCACATCACTTGTGTTAATCTACCATCTCTGATCCATAATCAAGATTCACTTGATTTAACACTTCATTGAGTCATTAAGAATACGCCTCTGAAGGATAAGTCCTTCTTAGCTGGACTGTTACTTTAACCTTATTCTCTCCATAAAGCACAACAGAGCATGGTTTTCTTCTCTGTTGCTGCTGCTTTTTCAGAATGTTCCATTTTGGATTAATTTCTTGGATACCTTCCTACTGCACTAAAGCCACAGAACAGTCTTATTCAGGGGCAGCAGTTCAGTTTTGCCCAGGTGGAAGAATCAGTATTGAGTGGTTACTGATTAGAGAAGCAGACACCTTTCATTTTTACTAATTAAAGTAAGGTTTCCTTACAACCAGGTGTTACAAATTTCTCACTATTGCCACACAAAAAAATCAGGTGGTGTCAGCAATTAGTCTATTGGTCTTTAGAAATCTTAATTTCAAAGATGGTTTTTGTAATTGTACAAAACTCTGTAAGTGTTCTTGTGCCTGTACTTTGAGAAATGCAGCAAAGACAAAGCATCACCTGCTGTGTGAAATAAAAACGTACTTTGCCATTATAGAAAAACATGCCCTTCTGAGTGGCATTGTAGTTTATGAATAATCTTTAAAAATTGACTTAAAGATAATTACTGCTATGTATTTTAGGCTGAACTAGTAAAAAATAATTGATAGTATTATTTTTGTATCCAATCATAGAACTTTTTTCATATTTAAATAAGTACACGTCAAATACAATTTTTAACTGTCTTTACAGCTGAAGTTGCGAGACCTTGCAAGCCAGGCTCTGGCTTTTGTTCAAGAACTTGTAACAGCTCTCTTAAACTTCCATACCTACACTGAGCAGAAGGTACAGATCTTTCCCATTGATTCTGCAACAGACATTATATCACCATTAAATCAGAAGGTAAAGCTTACAGATTTCAGCCACAAGTATATTCAGTTATGTAGACTTTTGTGAGTGAATAATCATTGTCATGATATCTTCTACTATCTTTACTGGAATGCTGTGAGTGTGTTCCTGAGAGGCAGCCTCTCCTGCATGAGAAGTCTTTACCACTGGGTGAATTCTCTGAATATGGGTGAAGGTGTAGCTACAGAGAAGCCTTTTCCCCTTGTGCCTCTGCTACAAGAGCGTTATGATAGTGAAAACAAGGCTTTGCTTTTGAAGTGCTAAATTAAAGTGCATTTATCAAAAGTTCAGCTGACTTTATTTTAAAATACACAAATACTACACTGCTAAGTAGATGCTTGTGTTAGTTAATCCGCTGGGGCATGGGAGGTGTTGAGGCAGAAGCTCTTGTGTTTACCTGTAACGTGAAATAAACTGTATGTAAGGTAGGCTTATGAAGAAGAGAACTTAGACTCTGCTCTGTTGTCAAAAAATGTTATAATCTGATTTTGGGCTATTTGTTTAAAGACATTTCCTGTGAGTGTTCTGAAGCTTCAAGTCTGTAAAGCATATTGAAATTATTATGATAAACCTGACCTATCTCTGCGAAGACTTTTCCAAGAGTATCGTTAAGAGCTGTTAAGCTGCATCTTTTGACTTTTTCTTTCTATGCCACAAAGCGTGGAAAAGAACGTTGTGCACAAGGATTTGTATGGGGATGCATATATGTGCTTTGGAATAAAATTGCATTAACATCAGAATTGTCAACTTCATAGTGCAAGTGGACCTATGTGCATTTAAGTTGCTGGATGACAGTATTTTCTGGTTCAGACTATAATTTCAATTTAATAGTTTGTAGGGCTCAGACTTAAGCTACAGAGAGATGGGTGTGATTTGCATTCAAGTGGCTGAAATGCATGTAGTGTCAATATTAACTATCACAAAACTTTCCTGTTCCTGGGAAGACCTCCTTTAATCTCTTTGCAGGCCACAAATATGCTTCTGCAGGTGTTTATCCACTAGATAAATCCTACTCTATTTACCTTCTCAGTTGTTTTACCTACCTGAATTAAGAATACGCTTTTACAGAGGTTCAGCATAGATTGAGAACAGCATTTTCTTCCTCCTGCCACCAAATGCACTCAAAATGGTGTCACATCCTTCTTGTGAAAACTGTGGCTTTGTCATCTTCCAAATTCTTTGGGGCAGGAACTGCCTCCTTGGTTATGTGGTCCAGTGTGGTAATTGGATTCTGCAGACACTAGTGCAGTTTAGGCTAAGGGAATAAATTCAGGCTTCTTGGACATCAATTCTCATGCATTTTTTTCTTAATGTCCTTGTTAACACTTCTCTGTTGCTTTTCAACAGCGAGGTACTTTCACACAGCTGAAACATGCAACTTAATCAGAACTGTAATTTCATTCTCCTTTTCTGATAATTGACTCTGATTCAGTTGTTCAGGCTTTGTTTGTTGTCATAATTATGTCTCTTGTAGTCTGCTCCTTTGTGTATTCATGACATAATTGCCTCAGTGCACACTACCTCTCACAGCTTTTCTGTGACTTTCCAGCAGTGAAGCATCTTTTATTACTCACTGGAACTGCTGCTGCTCCTGTATTTTTGATTAATTTATCTATTTGTTTGGCAAGTGTTCTCAGTGTGATCTTAGCTTCTCCACTGAGTGGTTCAGACCCCCTCCCTCCCTTAGCACAGTGGAGAAAATGAGGTAAGTCTCAGGTAGTGGCTTAGCACACTTGCACTGATTTATTTTTCCCCAACTCCAGGTCTTGTCTGGCGCTTTCGAGCTATTTTCCCCACCAAAAACTCAAAGTAGATGTGGACAATTCCCTTCCAGGTTCAAGTATTCCTTTTTTCTTTAAGTGTTGGATTGCTGGGTTCTGCTGGGTCTTCAGCATTGTGCCAGATAACTCCAGCCCCCTCTCTTGCAACACAAGTCAGGAGCATTCTGCATGTGTTATTTCTTCCTCTTTAGATTTAGGAATTTTCCCTAATTCAATCCAAATTTGTGCATGCATAAATGAGAGCTTGGCATCTCTCTTCTTATTAACACTGTGTTACTGCACTGAAATAATACAAGAAATAATTAAAATTTCTCATACCCTATTTGCCTATGATCTTTAGCTACTATTGTGGTACAAATAATCAAAGGTGAATGTGTCTTTCTGTGGGGTAAAATAAAAACCAAGATCACTTCACTACTTATGTTAATCTGTGCAAAAAGCTTTTTGTAATACTGTGGTATCAAAATTGGTAAGCTGACAGAACTGTTAGGTTTTGACTGTGTGTAAGAATAAACACTCTTGTTCTCAGGTATGTTTTTAGAAGGTGGAATTAGCCATAGAATTTCATTAAGCAATTTTTAGCAGAGTTAAGCATTTCTATGAGGCCGAAGTTTCATAGTTGCCCAAACCTCTCATAGATCTTGAAAGTAAGAGTTCTCGCTTTGACCAGTTACTGCTTCATCCTTTGCACCAGCATAAGCATGCTTTGACCCATGTTAAAAATGCAGTGGATACAGATAAAGATTAAAATCTCTTGCTCTCACTTTTAACTCACTTTAGCTCTTCAATACCTGGCACAGCATAACTGTGCAAATGTTTGTGCTGATGCACAGAACAAGGGCTGATAAGCAAACAACAGCTGGGAGGAAGGAAGGATAGTTTATGCTGGTGACTTAATGGTACATGGATCTAGCCTTGATTTGACGGAGTTGAGCAAGGAATGTAAGAATGTTTGAACTTAAAAAGCAGGGGTTTGATGTGCTGTACATGGCAGTTAAAATGAGATAGGATGCTGTGGCAAAGCCCTAGATGGGGTTTTGCCTGGACTTGCATTTGTAGTCTTCACTATTTCTCACTTTTCCTCAAGGTGTGTGTTTGTGTCATGTAGAAGAGGTTGCTGTACATCACTTGACTGTTATATCTTATTATTGACATCCTGGGAATCACTTAAGATAGCAGGTGCTATGCTAAAATGGACTGTTCAATTGTTAACTTGAAACTGTTTGCAAGAGCCTTCAGCAAGCACCATTTAAAAATCTCTCTGTACTCAGTTCTCACAGTATCTTCATGAAAACGCTTCATATGTTCGCCCTCTGGAGGAAGGAATGCTTCAGTTGTTTGAGAGTATTACAGAAGATACTGTGACAGTCCTGGTAAGGTTTCTTATTTGTAGTAGTGAAAAAGATTTTTACAGAGCAAAAATACTTACGTGTTGTTTTTTCCTTTCAGGAAACGGCTGTGAAATTGAAGGCCTTCTCAGAACATTTAGCTTCCTATTTAAGTTTTTTAAGAAAGATTCTTCCTTATCAGTTAAAAAGGTACTTTTGATAGACCAAATTAAAGAGGCACCAAGTGTCAGGCACACAGCATTGTCGATGTCTACAACTTTAATATTAAGTCAGTCTTTAAAGCACTTTTGTTTGAAAGGCAAAACTTTTTGTTGTTGCCTGCTGATTTTTGAGCCTTTATGTTGTGCATGTTTTCTTCAGCTGGGTATTAGAGCAAAAACCATGTATTTTGAAGCCTATTCCCCGCCTCCCCTCAGATGAGACTTCAATGAAAGCTGCACAGATTTTTAGTTTTTCTTAATGTTACTCAGTAACAGTGATACTTTTCTCTTAAGAAATTAACAGTTTCAGTATATCATGAGCCTGTCTGAAGATTATTTATCATGCAGTAGATATAGCAATGTAGTAAAACTTGTCCAGATGCACATTCCTTCTGCAGTGAAAATCTTTGTTCCTGAGTGGGTTGAAGGGAGGTGAATTAGGACTGCTTAAAAAGAGATTTCTGAACTAAGGAAGAAGAAAAAGCTTATTTTATGCCTTCTTTGTATCTTTTCTCCAGCTCCTTAGGAAGCAAAAGATAAATTTTATATGAAGTAGAGGAAACAATCTTTAAACTGATTTGATCAGTTCCTTGCTGTGAGTGTAAACTGTTCCTGGCTTCTGACTGAAGCTCCAAAGAGCAGGGATGCATGAATGCAGTAATTTTCATGTATTGCTAAATTACTCTGATACTAACCTTTCTAAAATAAATTCCTAGTCTATCGTTGCTTTGGATTGGGGATGTAGAGAACACTAGTTATCTACTCCCAAACTCATGAACTTGTTTTTTAAGATAATTGCTCACTTTTTAAAAAAATAATTCATGTATTCCTAGTTTGGAAGAAGAGTGTGAGTCTTGTCTTTGCACAGCTGCTTTAAGAGCTAGAAATATGGAGCTACACAGAGACATGAGAAGGTTCACTGCAGTCTTTGAGAAGCTACATACATATCTTAGTCTTCTTGCGTTACCAAGTAAGTGCCAGTTTTGACTTGGTTACACTGTGACTAGAAGGTGCAGTTTTCCTTTCAGACCTTTTTTTTTAAAAAAAAAAACACAACACAACAAAACAAAAAAACAGCAACAAAAAAACCCCCCAACCACCTACCACATCATAACACACAAAAAAATCCCACTTCTACAATAGAGGAAAACAAGGTTAACACTACTCTTTAGGTACTGTCTAAACTATGGGGCAAGCAAGTTCTGCAGGATGCCCTGTCATATTAGACCATCTCCCAGCCATGATCTAGGCTGGGAGACTGATTGTGCTGTAGAGTTTCTTTAATGCCTTTCATGCTTTCTTCTGGGTAGACATGGGCATGATAGAGGCCTGGAAATTATCAAGTAGTCACATGTACCATTTTTTAGTTAGTTAACTGTAGAGAAGAAGAAATGACTGTAGGTTTTTAGAGTACAGTTGATAGTGCATCTTTTGTTATCTTCTAATGAAATTGCTAATAAACTACATTTTATTACTGACTATCACTTCCATCTCCTGTTCTTTTAAACTACAACTCCTAAATAATATCAGGTAAAACTTTTATGTGTATATGTATTGGGGAAACTATATCCAAATACGTACTGTCAAAAAAAGAGGAAATTATTGTTGTATAGCTTCAGGTTTTTTCAGTCTTCACTCTTTAGAAGGACCTAGATGGTCCTTCCTACAACAGTGAGTGTGTGAACTTTCTGCATGCAAAATTGCATTTTGAGACCAGAAGACTTGATATTTGTAAAATGTGAAATTTAGGGAACTTGAAGTCTTTTACCTGCCTAATCTGACAAAATTTAATATTAAGGGAAGTGGAAATTTAAGTAAATTAATCTATTATGATTCTTTTGTTCTAAAGGTCATACTCTATGCTAATGTTTCTAGTAGGTGGAAATTGGATGATTTTTCAAAGCTAACTTTTTTCATTTTTCATTCATGGTTGAATCTTAATATTTTTTTTTCTTCCTATGTGGTATCTTTAGGTACAAAACCAGAAGGACTTCTTAGGACAAATTACAACTTGGTATTTGCAAACATTGCTACAAGTCTTCATGGATTTCATGACACTGTAAAAGGTGAGAGTACAAAAATAGTGATAATGTTTCAGCTCCGCTTTTTTTCTGTATAACATAGCACAGGTGCACTCTCTGCAACAATGTTAAATGTGTAACGTGATAAATCTGGTTTGTTTGGCCTTTACAAAGATAAGAAACTAAACCTGCTAAACTACTTGTTTTGGACATGCATGTGTGGCTTTTTCACTCCTTCAGTCTGTTAGCTTTGTTCTTCTAAGTTACGGGAATATTTGTTGCACTCTAAATCTTTCTGAGCAGTATCACTTTAGTTACTGGACTTCCTTGCTCTAGTGGAACTAGCATACAGAATGGAATGCCATTAAATATACATATTTTCCTCTGCTTCTGTACTGTTTACCTAGCACCCATCTTCAAAGTGGAGCTTTTCCTTCCAGTTTTTAGGTTGATTACTATTTTTAACATGAATATGTAATGAAATCACACTTCTTTGTAAGCTTTGCTTTTGAAACTTAACTTCCTCCTGAAAATGACTTGCCTTCCTTTTATCAGAAGGACTTGGATAAGTTACATTTTCAGTGAAGTGATGTTTGGTTAAAACTTGGAGTTTTAGAACACTGATGTTTCTGTATATTCTATAATTTCTGTACCATGTAACTATTCCCAGGGAGAATATAATCTATATAGATGAGTTGTTTTCATACTAGTCAGCTGTTTAAACATTAGGCTTTTGTAATTTTAAGAAAAATGTGGTTTTGTTTCTTTTAGTAATAATGTCAATAGCACTGCTCCATTTTGCAGCGTCCCTGTTATAAAACAAATATGCTATTAGACAAACAAAATGAGACATAAAACCAAGAGTTATGTAACATAGATAAGTTTATTGATAAATACCTCCTACCTTTTAATACAGATGTTGTAATGTAAAACCAACCCAACTTATACTTTATTAAAAGAAATAAAGAAAATAGAAGCAGAGTACTGAAGAAAACTGTCAACAATTCATTAGCTAGCAACAGAAACATTCAGTTTAACACCTCACACTCCCACACTCTGGAATGCTTGGTTTGTCACTTCTGTCCTCTCTTCCTTCCCAACCCACACTAACTTCCAATTGCTTAAGCTTACCTCCAGTAACAACTTCTGGTGATGATGGCCTGGGATTTCTCTGTTCTGTAGCCATAGTACTTTATTGCAAAATAGGTGCAAAACATTCACTTGTCAAATAATTACCTAATTTTAGCTAATTGGACATGTTTGTTCTTCTGTGATAAATACTTGGTGGTGTTTTTTTTATTTTGGTGCTGTTGAAATTAATTAGCATATTTGAGCTAAGATGTTCTTGTGAAATACTTTCAAAAAGTTTTGTGGGCTTTTTTCTCTCTGAAGAATTCTGTTAATTTTGCACGAAGGAATTTTAGAATATACAAAGGAGCATTCTAAATTTCTGGTAGTCTTTTAGATTTGCTCTGACGGAATTAAAAACATTCTTCCCTTCTAAGTCATGTAAGCTTAAGACTCTGATATTGAACATGACTAAAAATTCTACCTTTAGTGTCCTGATGTAAACGGAAACAGTATTTATGAAATGAAGTGCTGGTTCAATGTGAACTTAGATCCCCTATGTAGCTATGATTTTTGGGATACAGACTACACTTAAATATACACCTTTATTCTTCCTAGTGTACCAGGCATAATGTCTATTCCTTATGATGGTGATCACAAACAGTTGTCCAAGGCAGTATACCCAAGAACTAAGATTATCCAAAATAAACTTTTATGCAACTTGCTTGAGGAGAAAAACATTTGAAGCCTGAGGTCATAAGCTGGATATTAAAAAGGTTGCTTAAATAAATAAAAAGGATAATTTGACATAAATGTGTTTTTTCTTTTTCTAGACATTTCCAAGCATTACAGTCAGAAAGCTACTTTAGAACAAGACCTTCCAACTGCCACACAGAAACTCGTAACTACAAATGACTGTATTTTATCCTCTGTTGTGGCTTTAACAAATGGAGTGGGCAAGGTAATGGATATTTTTGTTTCAATATAATACCCGAACTTGTACAGGTTTCTTTAAAAAAAAAAATCTTAGTTGAATGATTTGGAAAATCTAGGTGTGCCTCTGATATTAATAATTTATAGTATCAGGTTTGTTCTAAGGTATTTTCGGCCTAGAACACAAAAACAACTGAATGGGTGATAGAAGTAGATGATGTGAAGAGAATGCTAAGGTCTAAGTTATGGGAAAGAGCCTGTAGCATGTATGAATTTCTTGTTGTGAAGTCCAGTTTCGCTAAATACTTGTCTTTCTCTTGTAAGAGTAATTGCTCTCATTAATGTTTCTGGTCAATGTAATTCAAAAAGTTACTTTTCTTGATGTGTCTAGATTGCCTCATTCTTTAGCAACAACATGGATCAGTTCACTACTTCATTGAGCTATGGCCCTAAAGGAGGAACAGAGTTCATCAACCCTCTTTCAGCTGAATGTATGCTGCAGTACAAGAAAAAGGCAGTTGCTTACATGAAGTTTTTGAAGAAGGTTTGTTCAGCTAACATGCTTGCATGGGGAAAGCACAGTTCTGTTGGTAGTTGATTATGCCAAAGAGAATACAAACTAGGGATTTTCAGTGTTTGCAATGGATAAAATTCTCTGAATAAGAATCTTTGTCTGAGAAAATGGAATCCTTAAAGCAATAATGCTATTGAAAAATTTAGAGAGCATAGCTGCTCTCACAATTGAGAGTATGTGCCAATTCTGCTGCCAATTTCCACTATTTCTGTGCCAGGACTCCAAGGAGACGAGGATAGCTGCTTATTTAATTTTCCTCCTATATTCATCATGAATACAGAGTGAATAACATATTCTTATACTTGCATTCACTGAAGGCAGTGGAAACGGGGGAAAAAAACCAAACAGCTGGAGAAAATGTGCTGAACCGAGGGATTGAACACTGCCAAGTCTCCCGTTGTCTCCATTAAAATTAGTGATTAAGTGATGGTGTGCTTAACAGTTACCATTAAATCACTCTGCTGCAATGTCTGTAAAAGTGGACCTTAAGATGCACTTGATCATTAATTAACACTTGGTGTTTTCTGGGCACTTTTTGTGAGCTCAAACCATTTTTTTTGCTGGATGGAAAGTGTTTTTCTTTCCTTTAGTAAGGGAAGGAGGGCAATAAGAAAATTAAATGTAGAATACATTCTGATCTAATGTGAAACATGTTTTGAGGTTTCTTTTCTCCTGCAGCCTTGTGCAGATTCAGTGCCTTATGAAGAGGCTTTGGCCAATCGCAGAGTTCTTCTGAGTTCCACAGAAACTAGAGAAGGTCTTGCACAACAGGTATTTTGGTATAAATTTTGCTAACATACATGATAGAAAAATATGAGATTATTTGCTATTATTTTACCTGTATAAAATGCACTATGATCTGTACATATGATCTATGATTTGTACATATATAGGCATATGGTGAAGCTTAAAATTAGACTCTAGATGTCATCTTTGTAGAGTTTTGAAAGTAAAATTTACCCTTGTCAGGCTGGGTTATCCTAGACTTGTTCTCTTATATATGCAGAATGTACATGTAGTTATAAGAGGCAGGATTATGCCATTGGTGTCTTCATTATAAATACAAGAAATGGAGCAATCTTTAATAATTCAAATAAATAGTCATAGAATAGTCATACTGAAGCATTAGTTTCTAATGGTATGTACTGTTTTGAGAGCTTTTTTGGACTATGCAGGATTTATTGGGACTGTTTAAGAGCAATGATTTTTCTTTCAGTTAGGCTGTTAATAGATTACAGTTTATCATTCTTGCAGTGTGCATAATTTTTTTTTATGGACAGTGAGGTGGAGGGAGGTTAACTGGTATTTAAAAGGCCTATACAGTTTGCCCATCTCATATGCATGAGACTCAAGATAATATAGTTTTAGTTCTTATCAGTTAGTCAATGTTCAGACTGTGCTTTAGTCACTGTCATTGAACTTTTACAGAATAAAAAGGCCTCAGTGGCTTCTTTTTTTTTGTAGTGGCCAGTACTCAAATTTTATTAGTAGAAATGAGACGAATTTCAACATAAATGTGTCGAGTGATATGGTGCATACTATGGAACATCATAGTTTATTTCTCGTCTGGACAAGCAAGTTCTTCTGTGTGAGGTGGGGCAGCTGGGAGAGGAGAAACTGTCTTTCTAGCATAGAACAGGACAGTGCTAGTGTCAGGCACACACCTTTCAAGTTTTCGTAAAATTCTTCCCTGCTTTGGTTTTTACCACATACGGTGGTGTCAGTTCTATGAGCTGTAACTTTGTGGTGAATGTTTCAGAGTAATGAAATAAGAGTCATTTTGACACCTGACCACAGTTAACTGTACAGCTTGAATCAGTAGTTGTTTACCTACTGCATTATTCTTTAGCTCACTGATGTAATAGTGTAAAATAATACTGTCTTCAAACATTTCCTGTGTGGGACTTTTTTCCACCCTTGTGTTCAATAACCTGGACTGTAAACTTTCCCTCCTGAAGGTCCAGCAGAGTTTGGAGAAAATTGCAAAACTTGAACAAGAAAAAGAACACTGGATGTTGGAGGCCCAGCTAGCTAAAATAAAGCTAGAGAAAGAAAACCAAAAACTGAAAAACTCTTTTAGTGGATATTTAACTGAAACTATACAAGAGTGTTCCGTTTTGCCAAATGTAGCTGAACAAAAGAAGGAAATGACAGAAAAGAGTCCAAGAGAACCTATCAAAAGTACTAGTCTGGTAAGTAAGTTTTTTCCTTCAATAGAGAAAAATCTGCTTTCTTCCGTGGCAGTACTGTTTGATCAGTGGAACAGTAATAATGAAAGCTTTTGACTGTGTTGAAATGCGTTCACACTTGGGCTCCTTGTATTTGCAAAGCTTCTTGCTAATATTTTCTGCAGAGTTTGGAACATGTTGACTTTTAAGACTTTGGCATCTTTAGTATTAATGGAGGCATTTTTGTAGTTTGGTACTTGTGTAACTGAGGGGGAAATAATAAATGCTTAACTTCTGAGTCAGGAAGTGTTGCAAATAGTATATATTTCAAGTTGGCTCTGAGTTTCCAATACTTTTTTCATCTGTAGGTATGTTAAAGCAAATGGAAGTAGATAATTAGTATTTTTAAATGGGTGGAAGGACTTACTACAAGTCAGTGCATTGCAACTTGGTTATAACTTGAAGAAGCCATTCAAGTTTTCAGTGCTCTCTGAAGCACTAATTTTTATGTAACCTTCATAGGTGCATGCAACTTAGGCTTAACAATTGCATTTGGATATGGCATGCATTCTCTCCTTGCTCTTCTGTGTTGGTTAAATGTCTTTCCTGTTTATTGCTGGTACTTAAGAGGTTGGCCTTTCCTCTGAATTGCCTCTTCTGAATTGGTATTAACAGAGATGTCATCTGTAAGAAAGAAATAATCTACTTAGCTCAACATTCGATAGGGTTCTTCCTTCCATGCCCCTGCCCCCCATCTCCCCACTTTCTTGCTCCAGAATAAAAATGATCACAGAATCACAGAATCCTAGGGGTTGGAAGGGACCTCGAAGGATCATCCAGTCCAACCCCCCTGCCAGAGCAGAGTCACCTAGAGTCCATCACACAGGAACGCATCCAGGCGGGGTTTGAATGTCTCCAGCCAAGGAGACTCCACAGCCTCTCTGGGCAGCCTGTTCCAGTGCTCTGGCACTCTCACAGTGAAAAAGTTTTTCCTGATATTCACATGGAACCTCCTGTGCTCCAGTTTGCATCCATTGCCCCTTGTCCTATCTTTGGTCATTACTGAAAAAAGCTTGGCTCCATCGTCCTGACCCTCACCCTTTCCATATTTGTAACCATGGAGGAGGTCACCCCTCAGCCTCCTTTTCTCCAAGCTAAAGAGCCCCAGCTCCCTCAGCCTCTCCTCATAAAAATGATCTGTGGATTGTTTTGAGATTCCCAGTTTCTAAGTAAACTGGCATCTTAAGTTTTTGGTCCTGTATTTGATCTGTTGGGAATTTGAGAATGGCTTTTTCTAGCCATAATGCTTAACGTAACTTACAGGTCAACATACTGTATAAGTATTTCCCATAGACCTAAGTCTCTAATCTGTTGAAGATAGAAAAAAAACCCCCTTGACTCACTATGAAGACATTATTTCATTAATTTAGTTACTCATATACACCCTTCTGCTAGAGTTCTGTCATTGCTTCACACTGAACTGTCAATGTGATTTACTAGTCAAACTGGAAAGGAAGGAATTCAGAAGGTATTCAGGAAATCCAAGATGGGTTTCCTTGGTGTTGAACATGAGAAGTAATGTTTCGATGTACTAACATACCTCTGAATTAGCTCCATGTAATCAAGCAGTTGCATAATCATATAAGCTAGCTGCATCTTTTTGCTTTTATGGCTTTCTCCCTGTGTACATCATGAGGTGAAGGATATTTCATATTTGGAGAGCTGATGTCAGCTGTAATTCTGTTCAGAGCATTCATGTGTATTATTACCCTTGATATGTTACAGGTGGAAATACATAAATTTTGGGTTAGTTTTAACTGTTGCAAAATATTATTTTTTTTT
Organism: Aegotheles bennettii; assembly: GCA_013398125.1. Lineage (NCBI taxonomy): Eukaryota > Metazoa > Chordata > Aves > Caprimulgiformes > Aegothelidae > Aegotheles > Aegotheles bennettii. Next base: position 220,009 of record VZRW01001964.1, on the reverse strand, counting down.
TAAATCAAAGTCCTTCTATGACTGAAGCAGAGATGACTTGCAGCTATGGTATCTGTTTTTTGCAGTACTCACTTAAGTGTATTTTCTTCCTTGTTCTAGATTGGAATGCTGACTATAACTACTGATAATGAAAAGGTAATCTATTTTAAACATTATCAAAGCACATCTGGTAAATACTTAAATTCTGATTCTGTTCAACTTATTCCTAAGATCTGATTACCAAGAATACTGTAGAATAATGGCATGAGTCACCCATGTAGTTTGTACGCTGTGTTCAAGTTTCAAGAAATACAAGGATTTCTTAATTTTCTTCTTCTGTTTAGTGAACTATTATGTTTTATTCATGTAAGCAATTTGGAGCAGTGTGAACTGTGGTCCAGGTCTGTTCTCTGTAGTTGGTCTGTCTGTACTTCAGTAACCCTAACTGCATTCTAAGCCTCAATTCTTAACTCCTGAGGAGGGGCTTAAGCTGCAAAAAGTCGCTGACTGTAGTGCCCGGTGTTCAGCACTTAAGTACGGGCTACCCCAAACCAGAGGTCATACCTAAAGAAGCTTAGAACCAGCTGTCAGATTCATAGAATCATAGAACGTGCAGAGTTGGAAGAGACCCATCAGAATCATCGAGTCCAACTCCTGTCCCTGTGTAGGACACCACAAGAGTCACAACCATGTGCCTCAGAGCATTGTCCAAATGCTTCTTGAACTCGGGCAGGCTTGGTGCTGTGACCACTGCCCTGGGGAGCCTGTTCCAGTGCTCAATCACCCTCTGGGTAAAAAACCTTTTCCTGATATCTAACCTAAACCTCCCCCGATTCAGCTTCAGATTAAATGTTAAGTCTTTATTTAGCACTGCTTATGCATAACACTTGCCCCAGCAGGAACTTAACACAGTAAGATTCAGTGCTTTCTCTTTTCTGACACTGCAGGGAACTGATGTGTATTTTGGTTTACTCCTTTTCTTCTAAAAGTATGATTAAAAAGAGGGTGAGAGCCAGATAATAATTGATACAAGTTCTTAAAAGCTACTGTGTAGTGCAGGTAGTGGCAAGTCATGTGAAAGCTGCCTCTCGTGGGTTACTCTGTAACTTAGGGTAAACTGCTGAGTTGTGTTTTGGTTTTGGTTTTTTTTTTTTTAAAGTTCAGAAGTCTAAACAAACGTCTGGAATGTGCAGCATAAGAAATAGTTCTGACTGTTGCGAGCTTCTGAAATTTAGTTACGCAAAGGAATTCTTGTTGGGAAAAGCCAGTGAGTTTTTGTGTAGCTGAAAGCAGTCCATTTCTACGGTGGATTTTCATCTTGATCAGAGACTTGAAACTAACTTCTTGCATCTTCAGTCAACTTTTTGTCCTTTAAGGAAGTCTGACACTAAGAGTCACCCTCAGAGTGTCAAACTGCAGAGTAACCTGCTGTAATGTGTCTGTTGTGTTTGGGAAACATCATGCTTTTGGATGGTGCAGCCAGGCCTCGGGTGGGAAGAAGAGAAGTCAGTGTGGAGGACAATGTTTTGATGCAAGTATTCAGTCTACTAAACATAAATATGTTTGCTTAAATTTTTGCTTTGGCAGGCTCCAGATGTTGAATCTCGTGAAGACCTGATAAAAAACCACTATATGGCCAGGATAGCAGAACTTACGTCTCATCTGCAGCTTGCTGACAGCAAATCAGTACACTTTCATGCTGAGGTGAGCATGCAGATAGTGTCTATACTGAAAACAGTAAATCCCTTTTTGAATTTTCCACAGGCAAGTGTTATGCAGTAAGTTTAAATATATGGAACACAATGTTTCATAAAAATCTGTTCCTGGAATATGTTTTTTGACTGTAGTCTAGTATGCATAAAAATGGATAATGTAGAAAGACTTCATGTATTGTGGTTTTTTTTCAGTTAATCCTTTGGTAACTGTGTTCTGAGTGTATTAAGAAGCACAATGTGTATCATGTATAGGTTTGTTCATGTAAGCTGAGGTGGATGGCTTAAGTTACCAGACTAGTTTTGACTGCATCTTAGTGAGGCTGACATCATTCAGAAATATTAGAATGTATGATGAAGTGATGAAAGCAGCTCTACTTTGAGAAATTGGTTCTTAAGCCTAAGTTAATTGTTTCATTAATCCTTGAAGTTAAGTATAATTGTATCTGTGGCTTCCTGTTTTCATTTCAAATAGGTAATTTTTCTTCAAAGTAGTGGCCATTTTGATTTGTGTAATTAACTCTGTGGAATATACCAAAGCTCCAAGTTGACAGAGCTAATCCTCTTTAATATATTTTTTTTAATAGGCGGTTATGTAGTATGGAGGAACCATCTTTCTCTGATGTTTGGGAAATGTATGAAGTGACTTGTTTGTGTTGCTTTTAACCTTTGAAATATTTCCTAACAATGTGAAAAATACAAGATTTAGAGGACTGGCAATATGGTAAATCTGTAAAATGAAACAAAAGTAGTTTAATGTTAACTATTTTATTTGTGTTCAAAAAAGTGCACAAGCTCTAAGTTTCTTGAAATCTAAGGACTATGGAAAGATGCAAAACAATCAGTTAAAGAAGGCACAAGGTAACACTCTGGAACTAACTTTCTTCCCTTCTACCTTTCCTGTTCTGATTGCCAGTGTCGAGCACTTGCCAAAAGACTGTCTATAGCAGAGAAGTCCAAGGAATCGCTCACAGAAGAGTTGAAACTAGCTAGTCAAAACATCAGTAGATTACAGGCAAGTAAAACATTAAATGATGTAATAGATGCATTCCGTAATTTTGTGTAAGGGGAAGTTGGAGGACAAAAATTATGACCATCAAGCATGGTCATGCCTTCACTAGGTCTTTAGTTATGTGATGTAAAAACTCTGCTATGTAGAAAAGAGATATAAGTAATACACTTCAAATTCCAGGTGTAAAGTTTAAGTGGAACGTACTTCCAAGGAAAAGGTTGTAGTAGCCAAGTCGGTGTTTTAGCACATTTGATGTCAAGGCATTTCATGAAGGTGTTTGTGTTTGTTTGTTTTTTTTTCTTATGTCAAAAGGTGTGATTGTGTGACTGATCTCCCTTTTCCCTGTGTGTCTTGTTTCCCTCTTCAAGGGGAGGATTGCTTTGTGTACAGCCAGCACTTGCATCTACTCCTCACAGTTAGATGTGATACTGACAAGGCTGACTACACATCAGTCCATTTAACTTAGAAATAGGACTAGGAAAGTGATGAAAGTGCAGTTTCCTAGATGATACACTGAATTCTTAATCCTTTCTAGCACCTGGGATTGAAAGTCTTAGAAATGCCAGGGTGTTTTTTGAGATTGATAGCTTTAATATTAAGCAAAAATAGTTTTGGAATAATCCTCAAGAAGCTGTTGTTAACAATAAACTCTTATGCCAGACATCCTGTGAATATCCTGTCCCTATGTCCTTCCCCTCCACACAGCTGAGAAAGGAAACCACTAGTAAAATTAAATTTATATAATTATTCAGTGCTTAAATGCATTTTGTTTTCTTCATATTTAGTTCATATTTCTGTTGCTCACCTGTCTGAGATGGTGAGTACCTAAAATGCTCCATACAGGCAGTGAATATAATGATATGCACTTAAAAGAATTGCTCATAAACATGAAGTGCTCTTTTGATTTGTTCCTTTAACAAATTCCCCAATTGATACCTAACTCGCAGTGAGATGTTTATCTCTAATTACATACTAAACTTCTCAAGAAAAGATAGCAAGTGCACCATTGATATGTTTTAGTAGTGTGCATAATACTGAACCGTAGAATTGCTTTAGGTTGGAAGGATCCTCTAAAGGTAATCTGGTCCCCTCCTTTGGTCAGAGCAGAGAGAGTTCAGATCAAGCTGTTGAATCAGGCATTTCCTGTACAGCCATACTGGCAGTCTGCTACAACTGCTCAGCTTCCAAAGCGTTGTACTGTTCTTTGCTCTGCCCTTGATCATTCAGCTTTTCTGGGCCCCTTAAACTTCCAGGGCAGTTTTACTTGCCAAGCAGATCTTGAAAAAGCCAGTATCTGCTGCTCTTAAATCTAGGGTTGCTGTAATTCTCTATTCATCTTGCTTCCTTCCCTCAGGATCTTAAATTCCACTAATTATGATTGCTGCAGCCAAGGCTACCATTGGCTTTCACATCCCTGACTAGCTTTTCTTTATTTGTGAGTAACAGGTCGAGCAGAGAGCTTGTCTTAGGCCTATTGATCACTGATACAAAGAAATTCTTCATTATGATCAAGAGAACTCCTGAATTGCTTGTGTTCCACCTTGTTGTTTTGCCAGGAGATACCAGAGTGGTTAAAATCGCTCATGAGGATTGGGGTGTGGGGGTGAGATGTCTGCTATGTCACCCGTGTTGTTCTCCTCTGATCCCTACCTATGAATTCTCAGTTGTCTTCAAACCACTCCATCATGTAAAGCATGATTTCTCCCCTTCTATCCTGTCTTTCCTAAGGTGTCTGTATCCCTTCATGGCTGTGTTCTAGTCAGGAACAGTATCCCGCCATGTCTCTCTAATCACAGAGGGATCATAGCTCTGCAACTGCATGTGAATTTCTTCAGCTTTGTATGCCATGTATGTTCATGTACAGGCCATGCTCTGACCCTATAAACGTTACTTGTTTCTTGGCTGGGAGCAATATTGGAAAACTTGGCTGTTAGTCTTATATACAAGCCATCAAAAGCGGGTGAAAAATTTTAAAGAAAACAGAGCAAAAATAAGGGGAACAGACCACACATGAAACTTCAGGTAGAAGAAAAATAGCTATTGACTTTGTTTCAGAAAGTGATTTATTTTTTTTTAATGGTTTAGCTTAATTGCACGAGTTCAGCATCAAAAGTATGGAGATAAAAGGTGACTGCTTTGCTAGTTGTCACTAATCTTGAGCAAAAGCTTCTGGTTATTTTTTTTCCCTTAGGATGAATTGATGACAACAAAGAGAAGTTATGAGGATCAGTTAAGTATGATGAGCGACCACCTCTGCAGTATGAATGAAACCTTAACTAAGCAAAGGGAAGAAATCGATACACTAAAGATGACTAGTAAGGTAAGTTGCTGGATGCTGACATTAGGCACTGGTTGCAGTTTGGAGGTCTGTGGGGTTGTGTTTGGCATTCCTGCAGTACTACCCTTTAACAAACCAATTTGTGAGCTATAGGTGGTCTTAGCCATTTGGGAAGAAAACTCCAAACCTGGTTATGCACAATTCAGTGAAGAAAAATTCCTGCAAAACATATGTGTGGGAAGGAACAAATGTGTTTTGTCACTGCTTCGAAGCAGGCTTTCAAAGTGTACCCTCTAATGGAAGATCAGCACCTTTTTTTTCTTTATATGTGGTGAAAATGGAACTATTCACAAATCTAGCCAGTGATACTGGCTAACTTATTGTTAGGATTGTCCCTTCTGTATTCCTCTTTTGGTTGCAGCATACTCTGGCAGCTATTCTTTTTCTGTTTTATTTCCATATTCTGTGACCTTAAAAAGCATGCTTAAATTCTTTTCCAAGCAAGGAGTCTGCCCATTTACCAGAAACAAGTTTTTAACTTACCTTAATGTTAATGATGAAAAATACAGAAGTCTGCTGTTTTGAGCAGTCAGTGATTAAACCCTGGTATATCTTATTCTGATGGTTCTAGGGAGACACAGATCTTGTGACTGCCTTTACTCTTCACTCATCTGGCTAATAATAATATAATAATCTGAAACTAATAGACTAGCATTATTCTCCTTAATTGTGGAATGCATGGAAGCAGGCTTCACTGAAGGCTTAAAAAATAAAAAAATCCATGTTTTGATTTGTCCCATGATGGTGATTTTTATTTTTTAGTGTAAACTCTTTCCCTCGTGTATAGCACCATTTTAATTCAAATGCCTGAGCATTTTGACTTGGCATTGTAATCTTTAAAACTACTTTTTGGTGTGTAAGCTCTTGTGTTTTTCGAGGGAAGCTCTTGGCTGCACAATGACCATAGCACTTCATGTTTTAATAAAATGTTTTCTCGAGTTTTTCGCTTGTCATGCTTCTAAGACTTGAAATGGTACTCTGACTGTAAGGAGGTGGTTCAGAATCTCACAATGGTAGACGGGCGTTTTCAAATATAGAAGGCGATTTGGTTGAAATCAAAACAGTGCAGTTAAAGCCATTATCACTTGGAATGAGTTGTTGGTTAGCTTAAAAGCAAATGTTATCCTAAGGAAATAGGAAGACAGAGAATTGCCAGCAAGTAATATTGCACAAAAGTTTATTTTAAGCTACATGTTTGCTTTATGAAATTGTTGCAAGTCAAATGTGAGTTGGTTAGCTGTAGAACAAATTATTTTCTAAACTAGGAGTATTCTGTATAGACCAAGTTAAAGTTGAATTTGTTTTGGAAAAACTGATAGAGTGGGGGATTGATTTTAATTTGAAGCAATTATCCTATGAGGCTTATATTTGAAATATCATTTAAGGGTGAATTAAGTTTTGACTTGCCTTTGCTGCCCTTACAGTATTAGTGGTGTTAATACAATTAAGTGTCTTGGAACATAACTCAAATGTCTTTTTTCCACAAGTTTCAATTAAAGTAAGGTACTATTGTCCTTAATTGAAATGTCTGGTAGTCTGCGTGTAAAGATAAAGGGATTTTTCAGAGCAAGCAGTTAGAAGCTTCCATTATTAAAAGCCTATGGACTGTTTATTTTCAGTTTGACTGGTTTTCTTTTTTTGCTTTAGTCATAAATTATCAGACATCGATTTTATATGTTGCCTGTATGGATTTTCTTATCTGAATTATATGTTCTGTTCACTTGTTTCTTGTTGCAGGGAAATTCTAAAAAGACCAAAAATCGATAGCTTGCAGCTAATCAACTGTCTTCAGAAACTGCTGCTGCACAGGATGCAGTTAGTGAACATACATTGTCCAATTCCTGGTTGTTACAGGAAGCAGAGGTGGTATTGGGTTTAGGAAAAACTGATTTGGTGCTGTAAATGGCTTTAAAATATTTAGAACTTGTAACAGATAAAACAGAACTTTAATGTTGGCTCTCAACCGGGAAATACACACTCTGTGGATAATTTATATAGGAATTACCTTCAGTTTTTACTGTGCACTTTTTAAAACTGAGTTTTAATTCCATGTAATAACTTCAGATTTTGTATATTTTCAAATATGATTATGCATTAAGAAATTTGGATTAGTGCAGTAGTTGTCTATATTGAGTTATACATGAATTTTTCAACATGTGTACATTCCTTTAATTTTTCAACTGTTATTAAGAAGTAATTTTGAGACTTTTTTGGTCATGTATGTTGTGCAGTTACTGTAAATGTCTTACTCCTTTTCTCAGCCCTTTTGAATTAACTGAAATTGTGGCTTTAAATGATTTCTATAAATTCACACAAGTAAATGGGATCACTGATTTATTTTACACTGCACTAGTGGGAGCTTTTACTGCTTATATTTGGCACTTTGGATTTTGAAGTAAAGAGCACAAATAGCTGAATTAGGATACTTCTATTAAATTGCTTTAAGGCCTTATTTAGGCATTTTGTTTACACATATATGTATATATATTGGTTGAAATAGCTGTTTAAAGCTAGTAGAAATTGTGATCGTAATTGCCTCAAAAGAGTGAAACAATATATATGTGTAGAATAAATCAGCTTACTGTGCTCTGTTACAGTGGAGAAGAGTATAAAATACGTAGAAGACAAACACTGAATTTGCAAAAAGCTTCCATGGAATTAAGTTCTGATAGATTCACTGAGGGGATGCACATGACTTTTCCTGTGTTCTGGGAAGTTTGTGAACTTCAGGCCTCTCCTAAGATATTTTTTTTTTAAGCTTTTCTTAATCAGCTGCTGTGCTGCTCCACACTTCACACTGATCTTCCATGATTTGCATTAGGGCACTTACTTGTCCCTTAAGGGTTTACTCTGATAACAGCTGTGTTGGTAGGTGTTGTAGTATGTAATAATAAAATCAACTGCATGAAACCAGCTTGACTTTCTTCTTGATTCTGTTTACACCCTAGCTGCACAATGTGGTATTGTGGAGAGATGTTAACAGTTATTCCTGGGGAGATGAGCTTAAGTAATTAAACCAGTCTAGTTACTTTTAGTAGTGCTTCTCTTTGTTTGACCCAGGCTGAATGCTGCAGTGTGACACTGGGTCAATGTTAGCTTTTCTCACCACCTTGTCTTCTCAAAAGCAAACAATCATCTGATCTGTATTGGTTGAAACTGTGGGACTGATACAGTTTTTCCCTCTAATGACAAAATGGAAGTGGTCATGAAACTAGAGAGGAGGGAGAGGAGATGGGGGAACCCTGTGTGGTTTCTTACTAGCATCATGTTGAATTAAAAACTGCATGGTGGTGCTAATGAGGATTGAGAAGTGTTTAACAGTTTTATTGAAGCAAATACAGCTTTGGCTGTTTCAGTTAGGGTTGGAAGCTAATTGCTTTCTTCTGATTCTTTTGAAGCTGCCTTTTCTGAGGACTGTCATTCTGCAGTGAAGGTACTAATTCAGTTATCTCATTTTAATTCTCTGAATCAAATTGCTGAACTTACTGATGCTGCTTCTCACAGGTGGCTGCATTCAGGAAAAGGTTTTGCCATTTTTCAAAGGCCTAAGAAAAAATATTCTTTGAGTGTTTAAAAATGTGCATAAAAAAAAGTTAAATGTATCTGTAACCTCAAACTATTACAAGAGAGTACACCCCCAACATAAAAATGGGGATTAATATAGAATGTATAGGCACTTAAGCACAATTCCAATATATGTTAGTTTATCAGCATTTTGTCTTCGCAATCTATTTGGAAATGTATTTGGGTGCCCCCCTTCACCAATCAGCAGTAAACATGGAGGAGACAACTTTGATCACTCAGGCTGCCTTCAGTTTTTCAAGGATATGTTTTCAAGTGAGTTCCAGACAATTGTAAATCATCAATACACAAGGACAGAATCCTTGAAAAAAAATTAAAACAGTATTTGGGTACTGTTGTAGTAATGCTATAAAGGGACATAGCATGTTACATTTAACTCGGTGGTGGTAGAAACTGGAACAAGTGGAAATGCCCAACTGGCTTGTGCTTATCTGATAACCAAGTGGTTCTGAATCAGTATCTGAATATTTCCAACTATCTTAAGTATCTAAATCATTACTAAACAATGCAATGCTATTAAAAAGCTGAAAGCTGTCTTCAGCATTGCAGCGAAGAATTCATCTTTGACATTAAAGTCTTCTGGAAGGATGAATTTGAACTACTTCGTCTATATGAAATGGTATGTGCAGATTATTATGGAATGCATAAAATTTGGAGAAATAAATTGTACTAATACTGGAATTAATGTTCAAAAATTTACAGTGTAAATCTTTGACTTTCTAGTTGATTGATCAGGAAACTAATGACAAACTGTTGCAAGTTAGAAAAAAACTTCAGAACCAGTGTAAAACAGGTTAAAGAAAAATCCTTAAGCCATTTAATTTTTTTAATAGGCAGTTAATTGTAACACAAGTTATTAAAGCATTTTTAGAATGCTTTAGAGGTTACTTAATTTCTTCATAATGTTGAACACCTTATGAATAATGTCATACTCATAAGTGACCAATTCAGATAACGGCACTGTTTCCTATTTATGGCTTTAATAACTGAATCTGCAAAAATTATTTCTGAACTTTGCAAGTGCTAGTGTAGGTTAATATAAAATATTATTAATAATTAAAACATTATTAATAATAACAATTATTAATATAAAAATATAATTTCTTGGCTATAACCAAGAACAAATTTAACTTCAACTTTGCCCTCTTAAGAAACACTGCTTTATGAGTTTTGAAAGTACCCAAGAAGAACCTTCGGTACTAAGAAACCTAAGAATCTCTGGCTATTTTTAAAAAGCTTTAAGCTCCTACAGGTCAGAGGTCTCCCTGCCTGAAAGATTAACTTCTAAAACAGGAGTCATAGACGACATTGTCATAAGCTGTGTAAGGGCATTCTCATTGGTGTTTAAATAATGACGTGATTATTTTTAAATTGTTACATACATAACTATCCCTCTGAGATTTAACACTGATTATCGTAAGTGTTGATTTTAGAATGGTTGTGTTTGTAGTGTCTTTTGCTAATTCCTTCAGATTGAGTCTTAACCAGCTCAACATTTCAATAATAGTGGTACCAGGATCTTCACACTCAATGTGATATAGTAGCACTCCAAGAAGCATCAGTATCAAGACTCAAACACTTTGCTTTCCAGACTTTGTTGAAATGTGTTAGCTATTTATATTTTCCCTTTTTACCAGGCCAGCTTCATTTCTAGTGTGTAATCCTGTTGCTCTTTTTATTGTAGCTTCCATCATTGATGGATGAGTTGAATTTTTGGTGGGGGAAGGTATTTACAGAATCACAGAATCCTAGGGGTTGGAAGGGACCTCGAAAGATCATCCAGTCCAACCCCCCTGCCAGAGCAGGGTCACCTAGAGTCCATCACACAGGAACGCATCCAGGCGGGGTTTGAATGTCTCCAGCCAAGGAGACTCCACAGCCTCTCTGGGCAGCCTGGTCCAGTGCTCTGGCACTCTCACAGTGAAAAAGTTTTTCCTGAGATTCACATGGAACCTCCTGTGCTCCAGTTTGCATCCATTGCCCCTTGTCCTACCACTGGACATCACTGAAAAGAGCCTGTCTTCATCCTCCTGCCCCTCACCCTTTCCATATTTGTAACCATGGATGAGGTCACCCCTCACTCTCCTTTTCTCCAAGCTAAAGAGCCCCAGCTCCCTCAGCCTTTCCTCATAAGGGAGATGCTCCACTCCCTTCATCTTTGTGGCTCTGCGCTGGACTCTCTCAAGCAGTTCCCTGTCCTTCTTGAACTGTGGGGCCTAGAACTGGACACAATACTCCAGGTGTTCCATCACCTTTCCAGGGATGGAGGTGAGGCTGACCGGTCTATAGTTACCCGGGTCCTCCTTCTTGCCCTTCTTGGTTCTTAGATGCAGACTCTGGGCACAGCAGGGACCTGTCACTATTCAATGGTGCTCACCATTCTTCCAAAGAACAGATTTGCTGAAACATCCAAGACATCAGTTGCAAACAGGAAAGGAAATAAACTTTTTATCCACATATCACCTATCATGAGGCTAGAGAAGTTACTTAGTGGCTTGATTGAGCAATGTGAATGCTTTTTTTAAAAAAAATAAAAATACAACAATATATTAAAGTTTGGAGAACCACCTGGTCCTGTAAACTAGGCAAACCTGTTGTTCTTTAATACAGTACATATGTAAGGTAATTTGAGAGCACAATCTTAGCAACAGTAGGGTAATAATAAAAATAAAGCTTAGTGCAGTAAAAAATTGTAATTGCTACCAGAGGTCTGATTATTTCCTCCCACAAAGGCTAGATGCTGCACTATTGAGAATGTTTGTTTTGTCTTATTCTGCATTTTCTGCTTCTGTTACTACTTGCAGTATTACTCAGTGGTGAATTAAAACCATGTTTGCTTAGAAGAGGCCATGTTTGTCCTAATTCCTGAATATTTCATTTAATCAGAGAGTAAGAAACTTGCTTTAACTATAATTTTGTCAGGAGAACTAATAGGTTGATTACAGATGAGGAGAGAGCTTTTATGGACCTTTATAAAACAAGGCCTGATCAGGGCTATGAAATCCACCACATGGAAACTTGCCTGGGGCAGTTCTCATTGTCTGCCTCTGCTGTGTGTGTAGGCAGCTTTAGACACATCAGTACTAATTCAGAATCACTGGAGTGCAAGTGCTTGCATTGCTGCAATGCCAAGGTTACGTAGTTTAGCTGCAAAATAAGCGAATGATTCTTGTTGGGTTTAATTTGCATGCCAAGCTACCATGCTAACAGCCTTATAAGAATTTTAGTTTTAAGCTTTTACATGTAAAATTAGAGAGATAAGGGCAGAAACAATAACTTCTCTGAACTGGTTTTAAAGGTAACTCGCCCAGTGAGTCCAGAATTTTATAAACTGATGAGGTCTTAACTAGTGAACTAGCATTTGAAATCCAGTCCTGGTGTCAAAATTATGCTTCTGGTCTCCCATAAACAACAGAGCTTGATCCTGAGATGAGTTAAAACCATGAAATTAGAGTCCAGGTGATATCCAGTCACTTTAAGCACTATGGATTCTTTCATTAATTGACTTGGTAGCTAGTCTGTGGTGGCATGTAGCTTCTTGCAGGTTTTCTTTGTGTAACATTCTTTGCTGCTGAAGTGGGTCCAGAGGAACCTTGAACCTCAACGCACATCTCTTTCTGCTACAAAAAGTCTTCATCCTGTCTGTCCTGCCATCAAAGCTTCATGTTTCCTTCCCCATGGACTTAGAAGGCTTCAATTTGTGCTTGAATAATATATGCAAACACTTAATTCAAGAAAGATTATTTTAATGAAGTTATGAGCTTGAAAAGTCTTAACTGAGAACTTCAGTGCAGTGTCATTAACTACAGCCTTTGGCACAAGGACCAGCTGTAATACTGGAATTGGTGCTGCACCCCTTGCATGCCTCTGCCTAGTGACTTTGCATATACTATCTGCAATTTGAATGTCAGACACAGCAAATATTTGCTGGGGGAAAGGGGGAAATACGTTTTACCAAAAGTTTCTTGTGAGATCTGGGAAGTCTGATTTATTTTCACTTGAAACAAGTAGACAAGAACAATTTTCTCCTAGATTATTAATCTAGCCCAGGTTGTGAAGAGCATTTAAAGCCAACAAATAGTCTCTCACAAAAAGAACACGAGTATGCTACATTTCTAGAACCAATTTACATGTAGTGAATATATAGTACTTAAATAGTGAAGATACTAAACTTGTGAGGTTTTTTTTAATAGCAATAGTAACTAAGTGGAAAATTATTAAATGAGAGGGAGAGAAGAATTTGACTCTTTTCAATTTTGGTTTGAATTCTCAGGTAAGATGGACTTACGCAGAAATTTGTTGCTAAAATAAAGTAGTAGTAGAACAAAGAGTTAAGTCTAGAAACAAGTGCTCTTCTGTCTCCAATTAAGAATATTTGGTTCTGGTGAGATACAAACTGACAGGTTTCACTTTTGGCAAAATAGTCATAAACAGTAAACACTTGTTAGAAAGGGGTAATATAGTCCAAATCACATTAAGATAAACATGAATGGGATCAGCAATGTGAATATTGTTAGCATTTTAAAATGTTCTATGAGTTTAATAACTGCTTATAGCAATATATAATACTGTGTCTTTATGTGAAATACTCTTCAAACTGTACTTACAGTAAAAATAATTGTTCCAATTTGTTCTGCATTTGCTATTCATTAAAGTCAAATTATATTAGGGACTTCAGAAATCTCAATATCAGATTATTCCCCCCCCCCCGCTACTTGAGTTTATATTGCTGTAAATTATTTTAGGGGAAGAGAAAAGGGTAGCAGAATTTACCGAAGAACAATCTTGTATTGAAATTGTATATACTCATCTCAGGAAAGGAAAAAACCAAAACTTACCTACTTTTAGAGAAATTCTGACATTGATAAAGAGATACGAGAAATTTATACCCTTGAAAACCATTAGGGCTAATGTGGAAGCTAACAGGCACAAAGATTTATAGAATGCTGTGCAGGAGTACACGAGAGTCTGAAGGACTCATTCTGGAGTACATAGAAAATACTAGATATTGAAAAGTATTCCCAGTTTCCTAGCTTTCTGACAAAACAGGAGGTATTGATCCTCTAGTTCCTTCTGCCAAGAGGTTGGGTGTGTTCTGGGAGAAGGCAGAAGGCTCACTGGGATGGAATTCCAGAGGGAAGAGGCTGGGATGAGGTTCTGGCACCTCCAGAGCTATGTGGTGGGAGCAGGATGGGTGCAGAGCCACCTAACCCCCTGCTTGCCAGGGCTGCGGCTTTGCCATCTGAGCCTGGAGGCCCTGAGCTGGCAGTACTGAAGAAACATGTTTAAAGAGAGAAAAATGTACATGTAATGATTTGTTGGCTTGGAAGTTCCAGATTGTGGAAAATGGTGAAAAAATTCCAGGCTATTAGAAGAAAAGACCACTGCCCCCCTTTCCTGTCTATGTAGGAGATCCTCAAATCCTTCCTCTGCGAACCATTGCTGTCCCTTACATGACATTGAGATACAAACAGGAGAAAGAGTATGGCAGAAGCCAGTAGGTAGCAAGTCCTCAGCTGAAATTATGTATTGCTGATGTAAAATTCATTGGAAGCTTAATTTTAACAACTAGTATCTCACCTGGTTTGAAGTTACAAAGGCTCATGAACAAAGACCTGGCTAACTACATTTGGCATTGGATATTTTTTTTTTAATAAAGATAATAAAAATGGAATTTTTAAAATCAAGAGTGGCCATTGTTTTCCCTAGTGCAATTCCTGTAACGGTATTAAGCTGACAGAGGAATTTATTTCTGGGTAAAACTGTACTGAACGCATGTATTGCAAATGCAGACAGCCAGAGCCTGAACAATATTTCCCATGCATAGGCTGGAGAAGTAGGAGTGCTTCATTTTTAGACAAAACATAAGGAAACTTTTCAGAGAAGGTAAGCAGGACAAATGAAAGCAACTTACAAAATCACATCCCTCCTTCTTTCTAAAATGTAAGGGGAAGTTCACCAACGCAGAAAACCAGTGGAGCTGAAATGGACAGATGATGGCTTGCAAAGAGTTTTGGATGCATCATGCAGGAAACAGGAGCTCATGACTGCAACTGAGCTATTGCTGCTATCAATATCTGCTCATGGGCAATCTGAGTATCTGCAGTCCCTGATGTCTCTGCTCCATAGTTTGTGTTGGAAAGGACTTTAAAGATCATCTAATTCCAACCCCCCTGCCATGGGCAGGGACACCTCCCACTAGATCAGCTTGATCCAAGCCCCATCCAACCTGACCTTGAACACTTCCAGGGAGGGGGCAGCCACAACCTCCCTGAGCAACCTCTGCCAGTGTCTCACCACCCTCACGGGAAAGAATTTCTTCCTAATATCCAATCTAAACCTCCCCTCTTTCAGTTTGAAACCGTTCCCCCTTGTCCTACCACTCCATGGCAGTGAAGGAATTCCATTGACTCAGGTAACAGGACTGTGTTATCCTGTTGGTAATTAAGCCGTTTGCCAAGCCTTGTGCTGTATTTCTTTGGAGGAATTCCCTTCTCCAGAGGAACTGTGAAGGCTGAGGTAACCTGTCCTCTCCTGGAGCCGAGCGGTGTTTGGGCTGAGAGCAAAAGGGCTCCACAGGGGGTGAAGAAAAGTGGCTTAGGAAAGATCTGGACTTGGTCTTCCAATAGCATAGCTTGGGCTTTCCCTAGCCCTGCTGGTTTTCAGGAAGGCTGGGCCATGAATGCCTTTCCAAGGGTTGAGTCTCATCTTCATGAAAGCACAGGTGTTTTTTTATTGTGTTGTTTCCTTTGAGATGTCACTTTGCTGGAACCTTTGGGCACCGAGAAACCCTCGGCCCTTTTCCCGGCACCCGCGGTGCCGCCGGGG
>VZRW01001964.1:134567-204421 GCA_013398125.1 Aegotheles bennettii | reverse complement strand
GGTGGATGGCGCGGCTTTGTTTTGGTGTGAGAACGGGGTTTATTAAAAAAAAATAAATAAAATTGTCTGTTTCTTTCCTTCTTTCCTTCTTTCCTTCTTTCCTTCTTTCCTTCTTTCCTTCTTTCCTTCTTTCCTTCTTTCCTTCCTTTCCTTCCTTTCCTTCCTTTCTTCCTTTCCTCTTCCTTTTTTATTTTTCCGCTTCTTTTTATTTCTTTTTCTTCTTTTTTTCCTGTTTTTCTTACTCCTTTAATTTTTTCTTTTTCCTTTTTCTTTTCCTTTTATTCCCTCTTTTTTTGCTTTTTCCCGTTTCCTTTTTATGTTTCCTTTTTTTTTCTCCTTTTTTTTTTTAAAAAAAAAAAAGCAGAAGGGATGAAACAGGGGGATTGCTTTGCTTGGGGTACCCAGAGCTTTGACCCACTGTGGAAATGAGTGGAATTGGGTGAAGGGCATCCTGCAGGATCAAGTTCCAATGACTTCTGCTTTGTTAAGGAGGAGACCGGAATGAGCAAGAAGGGTTTTTTTCTTTAATACTTGAAGGAAATGAATTCCAGGAGCCTTTCTCATATTTTCTAGTGGTTTACTTGGTGATGTTGAGCTATGCATGTAGGCTCATGCTGTTCGCAGTCCTTGCTGCAGAAATCCCTCCTGTACATCCAGTGGGGTGCAGGGCTTTGGGAAAACAACCGGGGCCGATGCAGAAGGATGTGACTGGAGGGGCTGAAATTATTAGACTGCATTGCTATATAGACCCTTAGTGCAAACTCTAGAGATGGTATTTCAAGCATATTGTAGGTGAGAAAAAATACTGGAAGTTTTTACTTTCTGGTTTTAAATAGGTATTCACTGAAGGGGTGACTTTTCAGTAAGTTGTTCTTTAAAAAAGATGTAGGTCTTTGTTACTTCTGGCAAGTAAAAACATTTCTGAAATATGCTAAGGAATATGCTGACTAGAGTATTTTATAGAAGCCCAGCAAAAGTTACAGAAGTCTACACTTACCTTCCCCAGTAGGGATGGTTTTTTCTCTGAGGTGGAGCACCCTAGAAAACCCTCACTGATTGCTTTGCAAACAGGACTTAGCTTTTTTTGGGAGAGTGCTAATTACTGTTTGGAGAGGGGAGAGGAGGGAACAGAAGTTTTGGAACCCAAAGCTCTTAAATATGTACTGTTGGTTTTGCTGTTAACTTATGTTTCTGTATCTGAAGACTGAGACTTTTCTAGGTCTGTAAGAGAAGAGGAAAAAAAGACAAAGGCAAAACACCTCGTTGCCTGGTTCAGTGCACTGAGAGCGCACCTCCCGCAAGAAAGTATTAGGAGAAAAGATTAGCTGCTTTCTTGACTCTACGAGCAGAAGAGAGCTGTACTCCATAACTAGTTGTAGTTGAGCACAGAAGTAGTTTGTACCACAGAAGAGTGTGGCTGGAGATGATACTTAACTGATGTTGGAGTGGTAAATCACACCACTGGGAAATTCTGCCTGAAGGCAGGTATGAGGTCCTTGTTTCATGCTCAGATTTGGTTATTCTCCTTCTCCCCATGTCCTTCTACACAGAGAAAGAATGTTATTTTGTATTTCTTTAAAAATGATTGGAATTTGTAAGCTTAATGGCCCAGCTTTTTGATATTGCTGCCCAAATCCTGATCTCTAAACAGCAAATTAATGTAAACTTTTAAGTTTTCCTGTGGGTGAATAGTAACTCCAACATGAAATGCACTCAATTAGATGAATAATGGTACATTATCATGGACAGTGTTTTACTTTATGTTTTGGTAAACAAGTTTCCTCTAGTCCATTGCTCCTTTTCTTATGTTTTTGATTGGTATGAATACAAGCTGAAGTCTTGTTTGAGAAAGCCAGGCAGCCCACACATCTAGCTTTTGAGGAGGAACCCAAGTGAGGCTTTTTTGGGTGATTACGATATGAATTATAACTATGTGTATATATATATAATTATATGTTATGAATTATAACTGTCATTAGTTGCTATTAAAAATACCTCTATCCAAATAAACAAAGAAGGGTTCATTTATGACCCTCTTTCTCATTAATGCTGGTATTCTTATCAGGCCTGAAGGCAGGGAGCAGGGGAGGATTCCTCAGCTGAGGAGAGAGCTGGTCTGTCAGAAAGTGTTACTGGGCTGTCAGGCAGTACTTTTCAGGTTAGAAGAGCTCTGCAAATATTAGGTTGTGCCTTAGTCTCTGGGAAAGTACTCGCAAGTGTTTACTGGACACTAAACCATGGGGTAGTTGTAAAGGTGGATTTAAAAACTGACTCTGAGCCTAGCATAGAATAAAATAAAAGGAGAGTATTATGTTGTTCAGTGAATATGCTAAATATAGTGTTTCCATTACCTTCCCTTCTTTTTATTATTCATAGCTGGAATTAATGGGCAAGAGTTTTTGAGGTATACTTTTGCGACGTGTTCTTTTGTGGCATTTCATCTGTTGCTTCCTTTGAACACGCCAAACAGTAGTTGAGGATCAGGCTTAAATTTGTTTCTGACCATGACCAGTTTAATATTTTGATAAGTGATCTGTGTGCCAGAACGTTCAGGGCTTTTTTTTTTCTTTTTTCCTTCCATCCAGTGGGCTGCTTAATCCTAAAAAAAAATAAAAAATAAGCTGTTGCTTTTACAGAAGTGGGACAGCCACCCCAACTGCATTTCTGCTGCTCGGTGGCATATTATAAATCTCTGCCTCTGCTCGGAGGAGAGTAAAAGGAGGGGTTGGAGATGTTAAACTCCTTGCCAGAGCCCTTTACAGTGTTGCTGTGACCAGAGAACTTTTATGGGATGTTTGTGCATTCCTAATAATAACATGTTTCCTAAACAGAGTTAAAAATTGCTTCAGAAACTGCAGTAACATTCCATTGACTTAGTGGCCTGTAGAAGTACTGTAAATAAAAATAGATTTGTTTTCCAGACTCTTCCAGGTCAGACCACTATGCTGAGGGCTTGTTGGCTTTTTTTTTTTTTTTTTAATTAAAAAAACTCCAACAAACCTTCTGAGCAGTAAAATTTTGGCTAGTGTCAATAAACAGTTTACATGAGATTCTTCTGCAACTGTTCATTTGCTCTCCAAAATCTGCCTATGGAGTATGAGTTATGCAATCACTATGGTGATGCTGAAGAGGAGTGCAATTCAGAGAGGATAAAGCAGGACTGGCTGAGTAAACTAATTGAGAGTGGGAACAGAAGCAACTTTCAGGGGTTGCTCCAGCACTGCTCTCTGCAGCTCAACAGCCCAGCAATGCCTGCCTCTTCTCCATCCATCTTCTAACTGGGGGGTTTCATTTGCAGGAAGAAGAAAGGCCCCCTGTGCAGAGGTGTGTGGTATACATGAGCGAAACATGCATATGCACAGTGAAGTGAGTTAAAAATTATTTACATATGTTATCTAACCAGATAATAGGAAGAAATAAAGTGCAACAGTGTGGAGTAGTCAATCAAAAGCCAGTTGCCAGCTACAAAACATTTAAGGATCACAGGCTTGTAATGAGCATTTTCTAACACTAAAAAACCATTTTCTCAATCCACAGCTATATGTAACTGTTTAGAGATCACATCTTGCCTCACACCTTGAAATCAAATCTTGCACCCAAGTGATGTGTCTTAGCAGGCACTGTGATATCAAGAAAGGAAGAAAATAAAAACACTGAGTAGCTAATATTGATTTGATTGGGCTTTTTATTATTAAGAGAGTTTTCTTCTGTTAAAGATGTTCAGTACAACACAGAGAACCATTCTGTCGTTCTTGGAGTTTAGTCATGTTCTCATTTGAGTTAGTAAAAATGCTCCTACTGTCTTCCATAGCAGATTGTGTCCTCTTGAGGTTTTTCCTGACCATCCCCTGTTTGCCAGCGTATGGGGCACAAGCATGGGTATACTCTGTACTGCCTTCTCAGTTGCCAACCTGGAGTCCAAAGAAGCAGAGAAACATGTGCTACCAGACATGTTATTTATACCTGGCACAGTCTGTCACCTCCCAAGACAGGAAATCCTTCCCGTGAAGCTGAAAATGCTGGACATTTGAGTTGGGTCTCTTTTCTGAGTCTCTTCTGGAGGAACGGACTGAGAAATTGGAACCTGAGAAAGATGCTTAGACTTGTGTCGAGTACTGGTGTTTGCCATTCTTGCGGTTAGACCTGATGATATACTGGAGAAATGCACCTTTTGTTGTTACTGTTGTTACATTTTTTTTAAAAAAATGTAACAGCTTGTAAGTGTACTTGTTTCTGGTACCACCATTATTATCCAGAGTTGGTGGTGTGATGCAAGATGTAATTGCATCTTCTTGAAACAAAGTAGTTACATGTAGCTGTGGATTGGGAGTTTTTATTTATTTTTTTTTAATGTTAGAAAGTGCTTGTTGTAGGCCTGTGATCCTTAAAGGGTTTTTAGCTGGAAATAGGCTTTTGGTTGACTTCTCCATGCTGTTGCATTCATGTGTTTTATAATGTGTCTGCATACTGGCTAAGTCACAGCAAGCAGTATAGGGACTGCTGCAAGTAACTTTACAGTTCTCCTCAGGTGAGCAAGGTGGCCTTAGGGTAAGAGTACTGCTATTGTTTTTGCAGCTCAGCATTTGGCAGAGGAGCAGGTGTTTCTTCAGGCCTCCTTCATCAGGCACTTCAGTGTAGCATCCCTTCTGAGCACTGGGTGCTCTCCTGGTGCACAGAGTATCAGTGCTACACCCATCAGTACTCGCCTTTGTGGTGGTGAGTCCCCCACGTCCTAAACTGTGTGACACCATCCCCTCTAGAGGCTGTTTCAGCCCCTGCTACATCTTTTGCCCCAGTGAGGAAAGCAAGCATTGCCTCTGCTTAGGAACATACTGTGATGTGTTGTGTTGATGCCCTTGAACACGTTAATTTTTTCATGTGTGTGCAAGCACCAACCACCATTTTTGTAAACCCCCCTTTGACTCAAAGCAGGAGCAAGTAATAGCAAGAAGCATTTGCATGAGTTGTGCCTGCTTTTGCTCTGGGGACGTGCACGCTGTCAAAAGCTGAAAGCTTTAATTCCCCCAGTTCTCAGGGCCAAGAGTAAGGGATTCCAAATTAAACAGATTAGCTGTGAGCTTCAAACTTCTCCCAGCTGTGCCTATGCCCCAGAGAGTGAGCAATGTAAATACAAGTTCACATTACACTTTGAAGTCACTGCATATTTTTGACTGTTACACCAGTTCCTTATTTTCTAATAGTAGTGAAATGAGTAATGCAGTGGGAGGCTTAATCCATGTATGTATCCCAAACACAAATGAAAGCCAAGAAATGCCTATTTCTCATCAGTCATGCCTTTTCCTTATGTTTATTTCAGAGGTATAGGTCAGAAAACTTTTTTTTGTCTAGGAGACATCGAGCAGAGTTAAATGAAAGTGCAGCCATATGTAGTCTCAAAAAGAAATTTGAGGCAAATCAACATAACTCAATCAGTATTTTATGTAGAAGGTGTTCTTCAAGTTTTTTGCGTAGTTAAGTGAAGCATAGATAAGATTGTGATACAAAGAATACGGCTGTAAAATACAGAGATAATTCTGCCATATTTTACTTGGATATTGCAAGGGCTTACAAACATTTAGGGTTTTTATATACCATATGTGTTTTATTGCTTAAACTGCAGAGGATTTGTACTTTCTTGTGAGACTACTACACTTTATAGCAAAATGCTTGAAGAATTGTCTACATATTTGTACAAGAAATGGTAACAACTCATATGGTATTGTTAGGGGACAGCTTCACCACAGCTTGCAGAATTTTGTGTTATATTTCTCTATAGCCTAAGTGAAATGTATGATGTTTTTCCTGGAAATATAACTGATATATAGTAGTGTATGGGGTCCACAGTGGTTCTGGAAAGGTGTAAATATAATGACCAAGTTTTGTCCATAAATGCAGCAGCTCATGCAAAGAGCTCAGCTTATTTTGAAAGGATTATATAACTGTTTTGCCACACTGTGGGTAAGTAAATCTGCTTTTTTTGAGCTTGAAACAATCTGTGATGTTGATATTTGCTCAATAAGACCCCACCATGGAAGTGGCACCCATGAGATACGTGCTTGGGTGTTATTAAGGAAATTTACTTGGAGGATATATAGCTTATTAGTTTTGAAGCCACAATGACCTTTGGAGCTAGAGGCAATAAGGAATGTATTTATAAAATTATGCTTTTCTGTGTATTTTGGAATGTGAGTACTGTCTATTAAACATCACATTTCCCTGCCATGCCTCATTGGATGACCCCATCCTCCTCCCATATTTAGAAAAAGGACCTTTGCGTTTATATCCACAGGAATGCGCTTAAGGGTTTTAATTGGTGCCAAATGTTAGGGCAGACCTTGGGAGTGAGATGCTCAGGGGATTCACTTGTGGACTGTCCTGGTTCAGATCCTGCATTTTCCCTGCTGCAGAGGAGGCGATTCAAGGCTACTCCATCCTGGAGGTATTGATCAACAGCTGGCTGAATATGAGCCAGCAGTGTGCCCACGTGGCCAAGGAGGCTAACGGCATCCTGGCTTTTATCAGGAATAGTGTGGCCAGCAGGACTAGGGCAGTGCCTGTCCCCCTGTACTTGGCACTGGTGAGGCCACACCTTGAATACTGTGTTCAGTTCTGGGCCCCCCACTACAAGAAGGACAGTGAGGTGCTGGAGTGTGTCCAGAGAAGGGCAGTGAAGCTGGTGAAGGAACTGGAGCACAAGTGTTATGAGGAATGGCTGAGGGAACTGGGCATGTTTAGTCTGGAGAAAAGGAGGCTGAGGGGAGACCTTATTACTCTCTACAACTACCTGAAAGGAGGTTGTAGTGAGGTGGAGGCTGGTCTCTCCTCACAAGTAACAAGTGATAGGACAAGAGGAGATGCCTTCAAGTTGCGCCAGGGGAGGTTTAGATTGGCTATTAGGATGAATGTCTTCACCGAAAGGGTTGTCAGGCACTGGCACAGGCTGAGTCACCATCCCTGGACATGTTTAAAAGTCACAGAATCACAGAATGGTTGGGGTTGGAAGAGGCCTCTGGAGATCATCCAGTCCAACCACACTGCTAAAACAGGTTCACCTAGAGCAAGTAGCACAGGATCGTGTCTAGGTGGATTTTGAATGTCTCCAGAGAAGGAGACTCCACAGCCTCTCTGGGCAGCCTGTCCCAGTGCTCTGTCACTCAAGGTAAAGAAGGTTTGTCTCATGTTTAGATGGAACTTCCTGTGTTCCACTTTATGTCCATTGCCCCTGGTGCTGTCACTGGATGCGAGGTCACTCAGGACTTCACTACTCCAATATGAAGCCAGCACAGACGTACTTTATTTACTTTCTATCTCTTTTATACATTCGTACCAGGCGCCGGGAACGTACAAACCGATTGGGTCACATCCCCGTCCGTGAGGCAGGCATGGTGTTAGACACACTGCCATTGGTCCATGGATCAGCACTCCTCATTCGTCGTGACTTCCGGTGTCCGACTGGAAGCAGATGATGTTGTCTCTGGTTCCTGCCCCTCGAGATGACCTCTAATATATGGCTGCGTGATTAACCCACAAGGTTATCAGGTAGCTGGTTCATTACATGCCATCGACCTACCCCAACAACTGGGCACCACTGAGAAGAGTCTGGCCTCATCCTCTTGACACCTGCCCTTTAGATGTTTATAAGCATTGATAAGATCCCCTCTCAGCCTTCTCTTCTGCAGGCTAAACAGACCCAGGTCTCTCAGCCTTTCCTCATAAGAGAGATGCTTCAGTGCCCTCATAGTTTTTGTGGGCCTTCACTGTACTCTCTCCAGTAAGTTCCCTGTCCTTCTTGAACTGGGAGCCCAGAACTGAATACAATACTCCAGATGTGGCCTCACCAGGGCAGAGTAGAGGGGGAGGTTAACCTCCCTCGACCTGCTGGCCACATTCTTCTTAATGCACCTCGGGATACCATTGGCCTTCTTGGCCACAAGGGCACATTGCTGACTCATGGTCAGCTTGTTGTTCACTAGGACTCCCAGGCACTTCTTCCCAGAGCTGTTTTGCAGCAGATCATCCCCTAACCTGTTCTGGTGCTTGGTACTAGATATAGTACTTAGGGACATGGTTTAGCAGTGGGCTTGCTTGAGCTAGGTTAGTAGAATTAGGTTAATGGTTGAACTCGATGATCTTAAAGGTCTTTCCCAACCTAAACGGGTCTACGATTCTATGATCGGGGGGGACATTGCTAGAGGACAAGTCAGCACCCTTAGCTAGCTGAGGACCAAGCCATATATTGACCAAGTCAATACCGTGAATTGTACCTCAGAAGCTGTTATTACTGTTTCACCATAGGAAGTGATCAGAGTATCACCCAGCAAGGCACAGAAGTTGAGCGTTATTTTTGCTGCAGATTTGATCTGGGGTTTTTGAAGCAACGAAGGACCCGGTAATAGCTGCAGCCTATAAAGTCTCTCAATAATAGTATAAGATTTCTCTTCCTTACATCCTTGAGGTATTAAAATGAAGAAATTAAGCTGCAGCTACCATTCATTAGATGCTGAGGGACTAAGTTAATCTGATAAACGGGAAGGTTGTTTCCAGGCAGAAGAGGATGAATTGAGATGAGCCACAGCTTTTGGGTTCACTGGATTTGATGCATTTAGGGTCAGTTATTTCGACCAGGGTTTTTGTTTTCAGTTTCTAAAAACGGTACTTTGTGTCGCATATTTGAATGAGACACCACACGTGCTTGTAATTTGAATGTTATGGGCTGCAATAACATGTGGTAAGAGACATCAATAGCATCTTGTATAATTTTGAGTTACGTTTACATGGGTCTCATGGGAGCTTTTTGGAGTCAAAACACATTTCCCCTGAAGGCTGAGTCTACTTACCACTTCAAGGAAGAATGTCCTAATTCTTAAGGAGGAATTTGGAACACTTTTTAGAACAAAAAGGAACTTGACAGAAAAGATTAATTTATGGTGTTGTGCAGATGTAAAAGCATTAGAGAACAAGCTACATGAAGTAGCATAAGACTATAAATGTGGGGTTTTTTTCTTGAATCGTGCTGCCCATAACACATGAGAGGGTGCATTTAATTTTATTAGCATGACATTATAAAGAGCTTTTAAAGATCCATTTGGATTTTTTCCTCCATTCCTAGTAGTTGGTATTGGGGATTAGTGAGCAATAGTAGGGGAACTGCTGTCTGATTCAACACTTACTTCTTGCATGAGTCTTTATTAACACCAGTATAATTTTTAAAAAAGCCCACATTTCTGGAAAAGTAGTGAAAGGTGAAAGCTACAGCCTCTGACATGTTATGTGGAGGGTATTGCAACTGCAGATGGGAGCTCCATCTGCCAAAGTACTTTGCTTCACAGGCATTGGTTGACTGAAGTTAAATATTTGGCATGTGAATTTCAAATATATTTTGGTTTTGTAACAGGGAAAAAACCTGCCGAATAATCTGTAACATCACAATTTATAAAGTGAATAGCAACAGATGTTGGGAAAAATAAAATCAACATCTGGAAATAATAAAGGATGCTGACAAACCTCATTTCTAATGAGAAAGGGAAACAGGCTGTAGAATGTGTTCTTTACTGTAAAACATAGGTATTTACTGACATTCCCATTTCATGTTTTCTTTTTCACTGGCACGTCTGAGTGTTGTGTGCTTTGCCCTGTCAGCATGGCTGTGGTTGTATTGAGGAGCTCTGCCTTGTCAGGCTGCTGCACCCGCTGAGCTTCACCTGTACCCCTCCGTCATCCCTGGAGACCCTCCGGAGAGGAAGGCTTCCTCTCCTCTTGCTCAGCCTGGTTTTCTTTTGCTGGCTGTTGCTTATCTCTGGTAAATGCCAGAGGAGTTTTTAATGGAAGCCTTTGAGGCTGCTTCCTAGTGTTCTTTATTTGCCAGCATACCACGGAGAGTCCTGGCTGTTACAGAAAAAAGCCATGCTCCGAGTCAGCATCACATATTCTGTTAACAAATGAGGCTTGTGAAGATGAAGCAAGGTCAGAAAACTCTGAAACTTCCCAATCTAGAAATAATATATACCACTGAAGTGGCGGGACCAGCAACCAAAGGGAGGGGAGGTGAAGGGTGTGGAATGGGAGGAAAAAATTATGACCAAGCCAGAGATCAAACAGCTGTGATTTTTATTTTTTTTCCCATTGCTACACTGTATGCTGATGATGTGGTTGTGTGGGTGAAAGATACACTGGTGACTGTGTGTGTCTGAGTTATGACAGTCATTTGTAACTTGTTTGCTCCTTTTCTCTCTCTCTGTAAATGGCGAGGAGGAGGATGCTTATAAAATAACTAGCATAGTGCAAATATTTTTACTGAACAAAAAAGGTTGAGAGTTCAAAAAATAATGAAGGGGCAGAGTCCTCCTCCATTGCAAGCTCTTGTTTGCTCGGTTGCAGAATGAGCGGACTGTGCCACAGTTTATGGTACTTTCTTAATGGCTATAAACTATTCCAGAAATAATGGGGAAATGGTAAAAATAATGACTGGTAGCATAAGATCTCACTTGGCTGAACTCTGGCATCTCTAGAAACAAACTGTTATCTAAATGCTACAGATAAAGAATGGCTTTTGTGGTTACCCAGTTTTATGCTGTAGTGCCATGCAATTAATAAACAGCCTAACGACGGCTGTTTGTGCATCAAGTAGTATAGCTTTAAGTCATTGATATTGAACCTTGATTAACAGAGTAACATAAGCAGGTGGTTTTCTCTATATGAACTCCGCCTTCCTTGTGCTTTAAGGCAAATATGAATATGTTCTGGTATAACAAGAATAACTTTTTATCAAATGAACTATGTTTATATGTGCCCTGTGATTCTTCATTGTACTCAATTCCTTCTCAGTCATTAGCAATTTATTGCTTGTTTCTTAATCAGTCAGAACTATTGGGGAGGAAAAACTTTGGGGACAACATACCCTGCATAAGGATACAGTAAGCATTTACATTTCGGTGCATGATTTAAAATGACCAAGGCAAGATTAATTAAATAATTAATCTGGGTGCAGTCCTGCTCTGAGGACATCTACCCGAGCCCTTTACCAAAGGTGCTTGGTTTGATAAAGTGTAGTTTATTAATTGGTTTAAAGACCTGTACTTTTCCCAGGTGGCCAGCCAATTTGGTGCTTAGCAGATGAGTGTGTTGTTACTTGGCCTTGACTTGTGTTTCACCAGCGTACAGGTTTTCCACAAAAAATTAATCCCCCCTCTCTCTCCTAATTTTGTTCTTGGGAATATCTGCACTGTTCTTAGTAAAACACTGTTTGTTTTGGGGGGAAGGAGGGGAAACCTCATCTGAAGCAGAGGCCTTCAGATGGGAAAATCTCTGCCTATATTACAAGCTACATGTAAGCTGTACAGTAGAAAGTATTATTCAGGCAGTCCTGTACGGCTGTGGGGTTTTCTGCTTTTTTGGGTCTAGCAGCTGCATACATCAGATGCTTTGACGAGCCAGTAAGGCTTAGACCTCCCTTAGATCCCCAACCTGAGAAAGCAGCAGGGATTATTGGTTCATTTGTTTCTACATGGCTGTCTCAGATTATACATGTAAAACACAAAGTACACTGGATTTGTGAACTTGCACACACGTTTTAAGCTTTGTATGGTTTGAATATTATAAGGATGGGGTTTCTTTGTTTTGTATTTCAAGAGAATTTATTTCTGCTCATGTCTGTTGTTTCTTTGTAGATGGTTTGCGGGTGATATATCTGCAAGTGCCTCAAGTTTCTCCTACAACATGTTTTCCACAAATCCAGCAAATTGGGTCAGCTTCGATGATGAGCTGCTCTTCCAGTCACCTCAGAAATCAGTTGATAATAAGAGTAGTTGTAAAGCAAATGGCCTTAAACTCAATCTCTCTAGCATGCATGAGTCTTCAAGTAGGTCATCTTCTACAGGCAGCACTCCACTTTCATCTCCTGTAGTTGATTTCTACCTAAGTCCTGGACCCCCCAGTAACTCTCCACTTACTACACCTACCAGAGACTACCCAGGAAGCCCATGCATCCCAAAGCCTGGGATGCACATCCTTTATCCCATCCCTGAATGGCCATCAAATGTTAACCTTCTTCCGTCACCTGGGATTTGCTCATCTCTAACCTCGCAGAAACCCAGCAGCCTTTCTTTGAACACCTTGCCTAATGACCATCCAGTTAAGACTTCAGTCTGCAAATCAACAGATGAAGGAAGCGCTAATCCGACAGGAAGCTGTGAGGAGTTAGGAGAGTTGCCATTGGCACTGGGACACTTCCCATACTTCCAGAGTGACTGTGCTTTTTCCAGTCCCTTTTGGAAGGATGGGTGCTCACTCAGCACATCACCAGCTAATGTTAGCATGCACGGGAAGGACAAAACACTTGACAGGAGCATCTGTCCTCCTGAAGACAAAGAGACTTGCCATGATCAGAAAAGCCTTAATCAGGGCTCTTTCAGGTACATCTGTGAGAGGCTTGAATACCTGCAAGCTGAAAGCTATGATGCCACGGGAAGCCCACCCATCTCCAGTGCTCATGTGTGGCACACGCTCTCCCCTGCCATCCCACGCAGCCTCTTCAGGAGCCAGAAAGCAGATGGGTGGCCATTCATGCTGAGGATTCCTGAAAAGAAGAACATGATGTCATCTCGGCAGTGGGGCCCTATTTACCTTAGTGTCCTAGCTGGAGGCGTGCTGCAGATGTATTATGAAAAGGGCCTGGAGAAACCTTTCAAGGAATTCCAGCTGCAGCCACACTGCAAGCTGTCTGAACCCAAATTAGAAAGCTATAGTGTTTCGGGAAAAATCCATACCGTGAAGATCGAGTGTGTGACTTACACAGAGAAAAGGAGGTATCATCCCAAAGTAGAAGTGATCCATGAGCCGGAGGTTGAGCAGATGTTAAAGCTGGGCACCACAGATTATAATGACTTCACTGATTTCCTTGTAACGGTTGAGGACGAGCTTATGAAGCTTCCTGCTATTTCTAGACAAAAGAGGAATTATGAAGAGCAAGAAATTACTCTAGAAATAGTGGATAACTTTTGGGGGAATGTCACTAAGGCAGAAGGCAAACTCACAGAAAGTGTCGTCATCACACACATTTACTGCTTGTGTTTTGTGAATGGAAGTGCTGACTGCTTCCTCACCCTGAATGACCTGGAGCTCCAGAGGAGGAATGAGCATTACTTTGAGAAGGAGGAGAAGAAATGTATTGATATTCTTGACTGCCATTTCCATAACTGTGTCAAAGCAAAGGAATTTGAGCAATCGCGAATTATTAAGTTTACACCCCCAGATGCCTATAGGCTGGAACTGATGCGTTTCACAACACAGTGTAATGGGCCAGACCTTCCGTTCTCTGTGAAGGCTGCAGTAGTGGTTCAGGGGGCATACGTGGAACTTCAGGCATTTATAAACATGTCTTCAACTGCTCTGATCCCAACACGTTTGCCCTCTGTGAAATACTGTGAAAACGTTATGATACGCTTTCCTGTTCCCACGCAGTGGGTCAAAGCACTTTGGACTATGAACCTCCAAAGGCAGAAATCTCTAAAAGCAAAAATGAACAGAAGAGCGTGCCTTGGCTCTTTACATGAGGTTGAATCTGATCCTGTAATACAAGTCTCAGTTGGAACAGCAAAATATGAGAGTGCCTACAGGGCTCTTGTGTGGAAGATAGACAGGCTTCCAGATAAAAGCTCAAGTAAATAATTTGCACTATAAAATGGTGGGCTAGGGTACATGTCTCCACTGGTTTTATGCTTATGCAAATTCATTGACTTCAGTAGTTTGGATTTTTATCTGTGTGGTGGTATTGATAGAAGCTGGAGTGACCTTTTTGGAGGTACTTACTCAATGTGGGCAAATGTACTATTGCCAGTAATTGTAAGGCTGTGGTATCATGGAAGTGGATCTCATTGTTCTGAGTTAACCTCAAATCCATAGTAAGAAAGACAGAATGGTTTATGCTTCACATGTAACAGCCGAGCAATGGTGGGATGGAAAGCAAGCACTGGTAGGTGAATTGATTTGCCCACCCAGTATCACACAGTTAGTAGAAAAGGTGGTATTGTAACCATTGCATCTTGGCTTTCTAGCATCATTTAAGATACGGTAGGTATGGTGCATAACTAGAAGGTGTTGTGGTCAAACTTGCTGTAGTAAGTTGAGTGTGCTTTTGCAAAGGCTATTACCTCCTTTATCGGTTTGTGTATTGAGATTGTACGTTCATGGCAATAACTGCACTGACAAAAAATGTCTCCCACTTTATTCCTCCCTCTCTCTGGCAGTTGTATCTCACTAAAAACTTGCAGCAATATAAAACCAGCTAATTTTTTAGTCCTGCATGTAGAAGTTGTTAATTTCCCACTAAGTAAAGTAAGTAAAGTAGTTAATTTAACTTAATTTAATGGAGAAAATAAGATTTGGGGGGCAGGGAAAAGAATATAAATATATGGTTTTAAAATTCCAATTCTTAGTGATGTTACCAGATTACTAGCCATATATAGCACTTTTTTAAAGGCATAAAAAAAATCTAAGGAATATATTATTTTGCTTCAAGTTCTGTAGAGTGAAGGCACTTGATCCTTTCCTTGGATATGCATTATGTGTGTTTGAGGCTTTGGGGATCTGTGTATGACAAGGGCATCTTTTAAAACATTTTGCCTAAAATATCTGTAAAATCTGTACTTTGAAGAAGAGGGTAAGTGGTAACAAATGGATTGGGCTAGTCTTGTAGTGTCCTAACTGTCTGGACTAATTATGTCTTTAAAATGTCCAGAAAAGATTTAATCTTCTGAAGTCCTGGCTTCAGGATCTAGTACTGGCTGGTACTAAGTTGTCATATCCACTCACAGGTTCCGACAGCTAGATGTGTTTGCAGGCCAGAGTTTTCATTCAAAACTATTTTTTTTAAAAAAAGTAAAGGCAAAAAAACTCCTGAAGGAAAAAAAACTCCTGGGAAATGGACAAGGAGGGCAGAGGAGTTGATAGAGAGATGTGGGAGAACCAGTAGGCAGAAGGAGATTCTTCAAGTCTTCAAAATCGAGGTCTTCCTCACCTCAAATACTGTGTTGAGTTTTGGGCAGCTCAATCCAAGAAGGACATTGAGGTGCTGGAGCATGTCCAAAGAAGGGCAACAAAGCTGGTGAAGGGTTTAGAGCACAAGTCTTATGAAGAGTGGCTGAGGGAACTGGGGTTGTTTAGACTGAAGAAAAGGAAGCTGAGGGGAGACTTTATTGCTCTCTACAGCTACCTGTAAGGGGGTTGTAGCGAAATGGGTGTTGGTCTCTTCTTCCAAGTAACAAGTGATAGGACAAGAGGAAATGGCATCAGGTTGCGCCAGGGGAGGTTTAGACTGGATATTAGGAAAAATTTCTTTACCAAAAAGGTCGTCAGGTACTGGAATGGGCTGCCCAATAAGTGGTTGAGTCACCAACCCTAGAGATATTTTAAAGACATGTAGATGTTGCACTTAGGGACATGGTTTAGTGATGGACTTGAAAGCTCTTGGTTAACTGTTGGACTTGATGATCTTAAAGATCTTTTCCAACCAAAATGATTCTGATTCTAAAATCTGTAGATACGTGTGTCCAGGCTTCAAGGATTTGCACTGTGCTGCTGTGATCCATTTGTTTTCCCAAGGCTTATGGGACTGGGTGTTTGGGTAGCTTTTAATGTTCTTTGCTATTTAATGTAGGTGTAATTCTGCAGAATCAAGTCAGCAATTTACTCAGGCAATTTAAAAGAAGATTATAAGTCTTCCAAAGTCTGTAATTCCCCACAGTTCATTCACCTTAAGATTTGTTGTGCACAATTAACTTCAGATTTGTTATTTGAAAGTAAGAACCATTTTTTGTGGCATTCTACAGCTTTACATTATTTTTTACCTGTAGCTTAAACTTTTGACATTTGAATATTTCCTCTGGCTGAGATCTGCAAAATCATTTGTATCCCTGAAATGCTTATGCATTTGAAAAAATGTTTTGGTAGTAATGCTGCCTGGTCAAATTTTAAACGTCTCTATCAAGTTTTCTGTACACAGTTAAAAGTTTAAAAATAGAGTTGTCCCAAAGCATGCCAAAAATCTGGAGGCAGTCAAACTAATAGAAATATGTAAACTTTCATAATATGTTTACTGCAGGGAGAAAAATATGCTGTGGCTTTTGCTTTTCAAAAAGCCTTTGTCCAAGGTTTCTGAAGTAAAAGAAATAAAAAAGGGAAAAGGAAAGGTTTCTTAGTTATATTGTGACTCCATTTATAGACATTGAAATATGTTAGTATCTGCTGGATTCTACTGAAGTGCTTCCTTGGAAGAGTGCTGGCCAAGCGAAGTCTATATGAGCTGTGAGTTAGCCCCGTTTTTTAAAAGCTGCCTATGCTTATTCAGATATATAAAAAGTTTGGAGTCCAAGTGTTAGCATTAATTTAAAAATAAAATAAAATAAATCAAAAAGCTATAGACTTTGAAGGGTTGATCCAATGAAATTTCTGCAAATTGTGACTACGTTTGTGAAATTGGAGCATTGTATAAGGAAATGTAGAACGTGTTATGATTTCAGGACAGTAGTGGGGCCAGGCTGTATGCATCTGTGTCGCCCAGGGAGTGACTAGACTTTGAAACGCTGTTTTAATTCCTTGCAGTGTAAATTTGAGCCCTGCAGTGTTTCCAGCTAGGACATGTCCATCCTTAGGCTGTTGTGTAAAGCAACAGTTCCTCAGCTGATTATTTCTTCTTTTCTTTAGCATCATGGAACCACACTGAGAAAGCAGTCATTAAGCAACTCAGAGAAATGGAGCTAGGGGAGCCTGTAGCTACTGGTAACCTTTAGAATCAGAGCATGGACTCAAGTGTGAGAGGTGATGTGGTTCTCAGCAACCTTCACCTGCCACTTTTTTTGTTTTCTAAACTGCCTAGGTGGAAATTCCAAGCCATGCCTTTGTCATGTGGTCTCCATCCCCGTGCAGCCACCTGCTTCTGGCATCAGTGTGATTGCAAACTACTTCTTGGTGGTGGTAACTTCCCACCCCCGTTTCCTATGCATTTCTCCCAGAAGGCTGGGTAAGTGCAGCCATAGCTGCAGGAGTTGTTAACTGCTAACAATCCTAGTGTAAATCCATTCTTAGTAATTGTTGATTTTTTCCATGTTCAAAATAAGATGTTTAGAACTGGGCCTATTTCTGCAAAAATAGACTTGCTACTTAACTAAAATAAACAGCACATTTTTTTGGCCTAAATTGCTTGGCTTCATGAGCTTCAGATCAAGATTACTCAAATACAACTCATACAGGTGAATAAGGGATAAATAGTATGAATAAAGGCAGCAAAGTTAGATTTTTAGTTGTTTGTGAAGTGCTATAGGAATGTTAAATGATTGTTTGAATCTAGTTTCATAGTTATATTCATTTGTTACGGTGCTTTTGATGTTATCCTTCAGAGAAAGAGAACAAGAATTTGAACATTTTTAGGAAATAAGAGACAAATTTTCAGATGTAAAACAGGAGAGGCTTAGGTCTCTGAATTCTCAAAAGTCTTAATTTGCCTAGACACCTAAACCCCAGGGCTTTTGTCTCCTAAGTTAGCTAGTAAAAGCTCACTTATCTCCCCAAATTATCCGATTGCCTTCCAGGAGTGATTTGATTCCATCAGGCCAGATGGTCATGTGTCCACAATGCCTGATGGGCCACATTTTGGATAGCTGGGCTCACATCTCAATATCGAATATTCGAATCATAGAATGATTTGGGTTGGAAGGGACCTTAAAGATTATCTAGTTCCAACCCCCCTGCCATAGGCAGGGACACCTCCCACCAGACCAGGTTGCTCAAAGCCCCATCCAATCTGGCCTTGAACACTTCTAGGGAGGGGCATCCACAACTCCTCTGGGCAACTTGTTCCAGTGTCTCACCACCCTCACAGAAAAGAATTTCTTCCTCATATCCAATCTAAATCTACAATCTTTCAGTTTGAAACCATTCCCCCTTGTCCTATTGCCACATACCCTTGTAAAAAGTCCCTCTCCAGCTTTCCTGTAGCCCCTTCAGGTACTGGAAGGCTGCTATAAGGTCTCTTTTCTTCAGGCTGAACAACCCCAACTCACTCAGCCCCCAACTCACTTCATAGGAGAGGTGCTCTAGCCCTCTGATAATCTTTGTGGCTCTCCTCTGGACTTACTCCAACAGTCTTAGCTTCGACTGGTCAATAGTACAGACTTACACCATGCTTGCTTCATCCTACTTGTCTTTCCACACCACTGCCTTTTCTCCTTTCTGGCCGATACCTTGTTTATTCAGCATTACAGGGTTTTTTTGCGAAAGGATCTTGTATGTGCATCCTCTCTTTCTTCTAACTCTAGTGTAATGCAAGGCCTGGAAAACAGTGGTTTCACAGAGCAGAGATGACAAGGACTGGCCAGTTTTAAATGAAGACTAAGACACTGCTCACAGTCTTCCAAAGTGTTGGTTGTTTGCTTTGTTGTCTGACAGCTGATGGGAAGAAGTTGCTTCATTCTCCTACCGCAGCCCAGCAGTGGGCAGAGGAACTTCTCTGCAAGTGGAGTGGTGAGTACCTTCTTCTGACATTGACATTGGTACAGCAGACAGATGGGATGGGAAGAACCCTGTGTTTTACAAATAGTTAAAAGGGTCCAGTGGAGGCTGCTCCAGAGGACCCAGGGCAGTAGTCTTACCCAGATCCAAAACTGTAATCTCTGCCTTTGCAGGTTACCACCCAGGGGAAAGAAAGGACTTACGAATTCATCCGATCCAAACACCGAAACCACCTCATGGGCATGAGTTAGCTGGAATATAAGCCCAGAGATTCTTTTTTTAAGTGCTGTATGATACTGAACCACAACTGTGCCATGTCTAACACAGGAGCCTTTAGCAGCAGGCCAAAAGGAATGGCCCATTTATGCCTGGGCTCAAGTGGACATCTACCACCCAACATTTACCATACCTGTCCAGGAAAATTCCAAGCAGTGGTTATTTCTCGATTCCCTTTCTCAGAAGACAAAATAATTTTCCAGACAATTCTTTTGTTTCTCCATGGGCCTTCCCACAACAGGAAGATGCTCCAAAAGCCCTTAGATCTACACCCTTTTTCTACTACCACAAATGAACTTCAGAGAAGATGTTACTGCACTTGGACAAACCCTTTCTCTTCAGATCCTTGCTCAACCATAGCTCCAGAGGCAGAGTGTGCCACTTTCCTGGCCAGGGCATGGTATGTCATCTTAGTGTTGCAACTGCTGCAGTGAAGGATCCTTCACTTGTGGCTGACATCATGCAGTCTGCACATCCCAGCCCAGCAAACGGCACAAAGAGCAGGTCAAGTAAGTCTGTTGTCAAGCTGCAGCCCAGCACCACCACTGGAGAGCAGAGGGGGTCCTGGAAGCCACAAGGAGCACAGCTTGAGTGGGTTATGGTACCACAGATGGGATGTCATCTCACAGTTTGACGGTGGAATGGGGTACTGCTTCTGGTCTCCTTCACCACTTGTGTTGCTGTCACCATGGCTGTTGCTGGGATGATGGCAGATTCAAGGATGGAGAGGCCTGCTGCAACAGGGAGCACGTTGTACCATGTCCAAGCAGTCTGGAAGAGGAACCAGGGACCAAGAGAGTTGTTAGTGCAGGAAAAATGGGCTTGGACACAGCAAGAGTTGACCAACAGCAGATCGTGGACAAGGCCCATGTCACCGTGGTATACAGATCTGCCCCTCGCTGTGTATATGAGTGATGGAGCACCTATCACCTCCTCACACTTGTTTAGTTCTCCTCCAACTTCCCTTTCAAGATGCTGGCAGGTGGTTGTAATATTTGTTTCTGACTTTGTTCCCTCCTCTATTTTAGTAATAAAGTCCCCGATGTTTCAGTTTTACCTGTCTGTGTATTGTATTATTGTCCTGAGACTTTAGCCACGTGCTGTGTGCCCCTGACACTGCGCTCCTTTGCCTAAGACCTTTACCAGCTTGCAAGCTGAGTGTCTTTGTGCTTTAGTGCCTGGAAGGACCCTGTCCTGTAGTGTACTCTGAGGTGTCACTAATGTCTTGCACATGCAGGTAGCACTGATTTAGCACAAATTGCAGTTGGTACCTCCTGCCCACTCCTGTACCAGCCTTGCCATATAGCTGTGTGGGTGACTGAGCCCAATTCATGCACAAGTGAAATAAGCAGTAGGCTTTTACATAAAAAGGACATGACAGTACTGCTGCTTTTGGTCACGCACCATGGTTTGGGTGGTGGTTTTCATTTTTTTAACTGTGTGTGGGTTGTAAAGCATTGTGCCTTGACTGGTGTGGCAGGTAGGTTGAAAAGTCTGCAAGGAGAAGTGAGGTTTTTCCATCTGATCCTGTCCTGCTTGGTTATGTTTTTTCCCTCTGTGCTGGCTTTGGTGATGGCTATTGCTGGGCACCTACTTCTCCCTATTCACCTTAAAGGTTCTGTGGTACTGGACATATTTAGGGGACCTTCATTCCTAAAACTCAGGACGTACACATTTTTTTTTTGCAGTGATCCCTACCATTCCCTTTATGGATATGCCCTTGCATTTATGAGTGCAACTTGTATTACCTCTTCCTATAATTTCTGTAACCAGTTCCTTATGAGCATATATTAGAGCCATGCTTTGGTAGAAAGAAGCAGCTAGTGCCATTTGGGGAATGGTTGCTGGCTCTCCATTGTGATACATGTTTCTTTAAAGACGCCTGGGAGACTTCATGGTCAGTGGCTGATACTCTTCCATGGTGCAGGACTCCAGTTGGTGTGTATGTAGCATTATTTTCTGAAATCCAGTTCAGGTTCTCTTTGAACATTTCAAGTAGTTATGTAAAAGCCAGCATTTAGGGTAAGGATGGAATGCGAGGTACTGGAAATGAGCTTTCAGGGGATGCAGCCACTTGGAGAGTCCAATGGTGGAGTGTCATACCTTTTGTCCAAAGTGCTGGCTCTAAATGCTGCTGTTTTTCCATGTTTGTGCCTTTGGGGGTCAAACGAACAGAGAGAGGAACACTTGCAGTCAGCAAACAGCTTTTTAAGCTATTGATTGTTGTTGTTATGAAACATGGGAAAAAGAAAGGGGGAGAAAAAGAGTTGGGAGACCTCCTCTATCTGAAGGTCCAATAATCCAAAGGACACTTCCTATTCCTTTCTCTCCTTCCTTCACTTTTTATTCCAGGCAGTCAAGCTTTAACTGTGCTGTTGAGTGTAACTGCAAGAAAGAGGGAGGGAAATATTAATTATACTAATTATATAATCAGTCAAAAGGAAAACAAAAGTTTAGTGAGTATGATTAAGACTAGCATGAATTTCGTTCTCTTTAAGCCTTGATTTTTGTGGACCCACTGACTCTATGCTAGACTCAGAATGAAGTCTGGAGGACTGTTTATTGAATTAGGCTTGGTTCTGGTGAAGCCAGAGACACGTTTGACAGAATTCTGCCCATCAAACTGCTCACATGTAAATTATCTGCTAAAATCAGACCTGTCTTAGGCAGGCTGTGAGGCAGGTTGCAGGGAAAACCTGCAGCACTGATCAGAGTATATACCCAGCCCAAGGCTCCAAGGAGTAACAGAGATGAAACTTGTTTTATTTATTTTTGCCTTACAAAACGCCTGTGAGCCTGTGGATATAGAGTGTTACAGTGATTTTTCCTATAGGGTGTATAACTCTTGGTGTATGTTAACTCCATCTTCAGTATCTCCAATGTGAAACTGATTCCTGCCACTGGAGAAAGTGAGTGCATATAGAATGGGACTTTTTTGCCTGAACTTTGAGATCCGGTATAATGCATGAAAACCAAATATACACTGCCAGGCTTGCCTTTGACAAAATACAGCTGATCCTTTCTCTGCTTTTTTTCTGCCTGCAGCCATATGGTAGTTAGTTGTGTATGCTGACACTTAAAATCTTGGAGAGGAGGAGAAATGCAGAATTACAACTTTTTGCGCTGAAGAATTTGGAGAGGTGGCTGCAATATAAAGGATTCTTTTCATTATTATATTAGGCTGCTTTCATGCATATAGTGAGCCTGCTGACCTTGGTTTCTTAGTAAAGCACACTTTTCACCCTGGTGTTCCTGTGTGCCAGGAGAAAGAGAAATGCTTTCCTTTATCATTGCCACAGAGAAGAAACACTAAGGCAAATGATCCCAAGGATCTAAGGCTGGACTGAAGTAATTTGGAATATGCTGCACTACATGGGAGTCTGTCATGATTCTGCTTTATAACGTGACAGTTACTTTAGTAATGCTTTTGTTTGGGAGAAATGGGCTATGCTCTTCTCCCATAACAAACCAATCTAGAAAGAGTCCAGTTAGCCCTTACCCTGGCAGCTGGGATATATCATATTGAGCAGCACTCTGAGCTATGCCTTTATCTTTCTGCCTTAGACATACTGTAATAAATGATGTTACCCAAGATAGCTGCAGTACACTCCAGCAAAATTCCTACAGCAGAGAGCTCAGGAAAGGGTGGTTGTTGGACACAGGGAGGTATCTTTTCCTTGGCTAAGCTGGAGTCTTCCAATTTTTATTTTCCTACAAGAGTAAGGAATGTATTTTTATGTGAAAACTAAGATTCTTCCCTAATAGTCTGAATTTAGCAACCAATCCCTAAGTTTGTAATACTTTTCTCTTAATCAGAAACTGGGAGGATCTGGTAAATCTTGTGCAAATTAATTTGTAAAACTGCAGTGATTGTGAAAAGTTTCTTGAAGCAGAGAAAAAATTAATAAGGGGCCACCTTATGCCCAAGTGGTAAGAGATTATAGATAATCTTGTATCATAATAACTGCACTGGATTAATGATAGAGCCTTTCTTGCTATCAGATTAACCTTGCACTGTAAACAAAGAAAAGATAATTAACTCATGTTTGGATTTTTTTTCTCAAGGTTCAGATCACCTGCACAGCCTGTCTTACAAACTGGAACTTGGATCAGACCAGGAAATCCCATCTGACTGGTATCCATTTGCTACTGTCCAGTTTGTCGTTCGTGATACCTCTGCCTCAGGAACAGAAGTCAAGTCACTGGGCATAGAGAGCGATCTGCAGCCCCAGAAACACGTGGTTCAGAAAGCTTTTTACAATTGCCAGGTATTTTCAGGGCTAGGTTTTCAGTGTTTTCCTCCTTTTCTTCCTCCCCACTCCCTCATACTGTATTTGCAAGGTGAATGTGCTTTGTATTCTAAATATATCTTGCACGCACTTGTGGCAATGACTTTGAGGAAAAAATCATTAGAAAATAATTCCTTGTCTGATCAAAGATGATGCTGAAAAACAGAACTACAAATGCAGCGTTGTTTTTCCTCAGTCGAGCTATTTTTAGGAGTAGTGGTTTTGAAATCTGTTTGGTCTGGAAATATTTTGATTCTGTGTTAAAGCTTTTATTTGTGCTGTTGCTGCACTTCACACTTTCAGTACCCAAGTATTTGCTAATTCTACCTGTTTGTTGTTTCTTGTTTTTTGTTTTTTTCTGACCATAGGTTGAAATTGAAAAGAAGTGGATTAGGCTTGATGGAGAAGATCCAGATAAGGCTGGCAACTGCCTAATGCAGTAAAAGAGGACAGAAGGCACCATCATAGGGTATTAGTAGGAACCAATTTACATAGGAAATTCTATTTTTAGAAGGAGTGCAGTGATATAGTTTAGGATAAACATGATCACTGACTTTTTCTTTTTTGTTTTAGTGTTTTGTTTTAGGTTTGATTTTGCAGATCAGTACTGGTTTGACTGGCCTGCGTTCAAGTAAACTCCCTGTCATGGCGATACTGGTATGAGTAAGGTCTCCTTGTAAAGAGTTGCAGGATGTGAGCACTTAATTGACTGATTGTAATATATAATTTTCCTGTTGCGTATCTATGACTTGGGAATGATCTCATGCTCCATATTGAAACCTAATGGCACTACTCAAAGAGTTCATGTCACTTGGACGTACAATGTTCAGCAATAAAAGCTGCCAGAGCACTTATGTGCAGACCAGCATCTGAGTAAGGTCCAACAGGAGCAGTTACATTTTTTAGTGGTGTATAAAAATCCCTATGTTTCTGCTCCCCTCGATACATGTAAACAGAACAGGTTCTAATATTATTCTGGACAAAAGCCTTGATTAATGAGTTGGAAACTAGGTGATTTCATTGTTAAAATGGGAAAAGTTCTCCATTTTTCCATCACTGTGAGCATTTCTTCCCCAGCACTTTATAGGTTCGCCCAAAGTAATCTCTTGGACAAAAAAAAAATAAATAAAAATGGCAGATATGATTGAAATTTCTGTGCCAGCATTAGACCAATCTTTTTCACTACTGCAGCAAGTGATACAAAAGGATGGATCCTTGGCGAGTGTAAATCAGTCTAGGCACATTTCATTTGATGAAGCTTTGAGAATTTACATCAGGGGAGGGTTTTCCCCACAACAGAACTGGCTGGTTGCTACTATTTGCTCTGGGTCTCCTTGAGGATGCAAGTTCCAGATGTTAGTTTGGAAACTGCAGGAGCTGCTGCTTTGAGTAACTGTTAAGATGGTCTTTCCACGCATGGGAAGGGAGGTGTTTTCATGCTACTGGCTCTAAAGGCATTTTCTGCAGGGAAACAATGTAGGAATGGACTATGGCAAGAGAAGTGAAGCTGTGACACTTCAGCAGGCAGCCTGAGCTACTAATCCCATATCAACATGTTAACTGTGCTTTGAACTACAACTACCTAAAACGAGGTTGTAGTGAGGCGGGGGTTTGTCTCTTCTGCTGTGCTCATAGCGAAAGGACAAGAGGAAACGGCTTTAAATTGCAGCAGGGGAGATTCAGATTAGACATTAGGAAAATTTTTTTCACTGTAAGGGTGATTGGGTATTGGAATGGGTTGCCCAGGGCGGTGGTGGAGTCATCGTCCCTGGAGGGGTTCAAGATGCATCTGGATGTGGCACTGGGTGATGGGGTTTAGTGGTGATGTAGGCAGGCAGTTGGACTGGATGATCTTGAAGGTCTCTTCCAACCTCGATGATTCTATGAACAAATTATTGGCATTTAGGAAAAGGTTTTAATGCTTCCCCTCAGCCATTATGCTTTTTCGTTTTCTGCAAGCTGCAATTCCAGGTCTGAAAAAATCTGATAAATTAAAAAAATGCTCCTGAGCTTTTTTTTCTTCAGTTTTCCTAAAATTATCATTATTTCAAGCTGAAATTAGTGGAGAACAAAAATACAGTAATGGACTAAGTCTCACTTTATATTTTGTCACAACTTGTAACTGTTTACATGAACATTGTATAAAAATACAGATAAATGTAATTCCCCAAAAGTGGAAATATGTGGGATATGCACTGAGAAGATTACCAGTCTGAGGAAACAGAAGGCCATAAAATGAACCTAGTTCATGACAATAAACTTTTCCCCCCTTTTGAAAGCTGAGACTGAAATGGGTAATAGATTCTATCGTAAGTCTTGAGGGCAGGGGTTTTTTATGAGTATTGTATTGCCAAAGCGCCAGATAGACTCTTAAGGTATTTTGGCTTCTCTATATATTCCTTTTTATTAGCAGATTATATTATTATAAATCTAATCAAGTGTTTGAGTGTAGTAGTGATCAAAATACTTCTTAGCTGTTGCATCCTCCAGCTGTGTTTTGACTTGAGAAGCCATTAGCACCTTCAAGTCACGTTTGTTTTTTTTAATTTATATTTAATTTTGGTTTATGTACTTCTCAGCTGAACAGTGTACATTATGGCAAAGTGTTTATACCTGGCACCACGACAGAGCTCTGCAGTTCGCTGAAGTTTGTGGTTATACTAGAGCTATGGTATCTATTAACCTCTGCATTCTGCAAGGTGGAGGATATGAATATGTGTTGCAGATACCTGCACTGACCATTGTTCGAGGCTGACTTGTTTTGATTGACATTAATTCAGTAAATCTGTTAGCAGGCATTATTGTCCAAAGCCTGCCTTGCCCAGCTGACCCCTATTTTGCTTTTTTTAAGAAGGAGAGACAGCCAGGCTGTTCTAGGATTCTTTTGCCCTGGGCATTCGGTACCTGGTGGTGTTATGGGTCCTGCAGAAGCAAGGGCTGCTTTTCTTCTGTCAGGTGTCTGCTGTATCTCAGGATGTGTTCAAAAAGCCCATGTAGTGCTAAAGTGTTTTAGCCTGACCCCCTCAAGATATGAGCTATTGTTTTGAATGGCCTGAATGATGAACAGCCATGTTACAAGTTGTCTTTCCTGATAGTGAATCTGTATTATATCTGGTATTGTGCAAATGATCACTCAGCCCTACTGAACTTGTTAATGTAAAAAGGTCAAGTCACAGCTTTATCTATGTCGCAGACTCTTCAATTTCCATCTGAGGCCTGCAAGACTTGCCATTAACTTTAATTGGAATTGGATCAGGATTACAGGGAATCCATTCCACAGAAATATGCCGTACTGACAGAAAGTTACTCTGTTTAATGACTGGCTTTCAGTTTAAACCTGACAATTAGTGCAACCTAAGGCTGAACAATTACTTTGTTCAGTCTCAAACTGATGCTTGTATGCATTGCTCTAAGAACATTTAAAAATAGGCTGCACTTTAATGAAAGCAAGTTTGGGTTATCTGACTTTTTTGCCCCCATCAGTTCTTACTTCATATTCTATTGCAATGTGCTAAAGCAGAAACACCCTGGCTCCCCCTTTCTAATATATCTTCTGCGTTCTCTGATGTCCTTTGAGTAAAACCTGAACACATATTTTCAATGTTTTAGGACTCATTTGCTAACATTTTCTATGAAATCTACAGCAGGTGATAGTGAGAAAGCATACTGGCTTTGATTTTTTAGAAATCTGGGCTATAAGTAGTCTAACTGTAATTTGGGAGGGCAATGGAGATGAGGAACAGTTGCTGTAGCTGTTGTGATGCTCAGTGTCCAGCTAGGAGAAGGGCTGGACCTTTAAATAACCTGTGAGGTGCCTTGGCATTGTGCAAGGAACCAGGTTTCACAGTATCTGATCTCTGCTTGGGTCCAATTGTTTGGGTCACTTAAGATGCTGACAGTTTGCTAACATTTACTACAGGGCAGTATTTAGATATTGTCTGTGTTCCCTTCACGAAGGACCAGCAGGGTTTGGGATATTTTATATTTTAAACAGACAACAATGAGAACAGCTATTTTTATAGCGTGTTGGGATTATTTGCGAAGTGTTGTATTTGCTGAAATCAACAAACTTTATCTTTGCGTTCATCTTTCTCATACTGATTGTATTACTGTAGGTAAAGGTACTTGATGTAATTTTGGATTCAAACACCCATTGAAGACCATGGATGTCTTTTAGCTGGCAAAATAGGATCTGCATCAAGCTCTCTTAAGACTAAAGGAGGGGCAAAAAAAAGAAGAAAGGAATAGTGGTAACGGGCAGAAAGAACACACTTTAGAAGATTCTTGATGCTAGTAAGAAAGCAACCTGCAAGGCTTGCTTATTCTGGCCAGAAAAGAGCACGAAAGAGAGGAAATGAGGTGTTATTGAATGTCAAAAGCTAGTTTGCAGTGATGGGGAACAATGGTCTGGCTGCCCCTGTATAGCAGCTTTCAAGAAATGAGGATGATGGTGCACTCCATTGAACATGATGCCAAGCTGCTGTCATCCTTATGCTCACTTTTTTTTTCCAGATTCTGTATTTATTGTCGAAAAGTACTTTACATCTGAAAACATGTTTTCATGAATTGCTTTTAGTTGCATTTATTTTATTTGACAAACTTCTTAGCTGCAGTATTTGTACCCACACCTCTATTTTACATTTATTTGTCTTTTTGTTGACTAAACACAGTAACTAACTGCTGCAATTAGTAGTTCTTAGCTATAATTTTGATAACTCTGGAGCAGTGCTGTTATTCTTAATGGAAAATGTAATTTTACTTGGGTCTTTTGTCAGTATAAGTATAAACAGATGATGCTTATAATCTTGTAATAACATTTTGTAGATTGCATATTGATTAAAAAATAAAGTTGTATTTCAAACTAGAAGTTTCTAGTCCCCTCACTAGAAATTTATCAAGCTTTTTTACTATAATTAACTGTTTGATCTTGCCTCATGAGGTATTGCAGTTTATTAGAAAGAACAGGTCTACTCTACGTGTGAGTGGGGGACATAACTCCTTGTCTTAGATAAAACTAGTTGCAGAAAGCTGAACAATGCAGTATATCCCATTAATTATCATCTCTGGCAGGCCCTTTTCCTGCCTTATTTGCATAACAATAGTATGGGAAAGAATACCATGGATTTTCCTATTCAGTACTTCCTCTGGTCTCTCTGGGATATTTGAATATAATGTAGCGACAACTGTTTTAAGACTTTTGCAAATTTCAAAGTCTGTTCTTGAAATGAGCTGTTACTAGGGAAACAGTGAAACCTCTGTGGGGAAGTATGGATATAAAGCACAGGTTTGTGGGGCAGCATTCAAAGAATCAGCTTAAAGTATAAAACAGCCATGCCACTTGTCCTATGCTGCTGTCTCTGTAGCAAACCAGTCAGCTATTCTGGGAAACACTGGGAAATACAGTTAACATCCATTTTTACTTCATTGGTGTTCTGTCTTTCAATGAGCATCTGCAAATGGAGAGCGGGTGTCTAGCAGAAGTATAGTCCTCTTCCAGAGCTTAAACAGTTTGCAATGTTTAAAAGTATTAGTGAACAATATGATTCAGGTACATGAAAAAGTGAGATGGTAAATTGGTAGAATATCAGTAAAAACATGAAAACATTCCAACTTGGGACAGTTTCCTAGTATGTGCTATGGCTAGTATGTGTTTGTTTTATAGCCCTGTTCTGTCTTTAGTAACAACCTGTAATTTTTTACAATAACAATCATAACACATTGTAAGTGA
The DNA here is from genome assembly GCA_013398125.1 of Aegotheles bennettii. Classification (NCBI taxonomy): domain Eukaryota; kingdom Metazoa; phylum Chordata; class Aves; order Caprimulgiformes; family Aegothelidae; genus Aegotheles; species Aegotheles bennettii. The sequence continues at coordinate 175,627 of VZRW01001964.1, read as the reverse complement.
TATTCACACTCCCTGTTGAAGCTGATAGAAATAAAAGAAAAAGCATCAGCTCAGATTCTGCTTTCCCATCCCACAAAACCCAGCATGATTCAGTATTTCTGGTTGTAGGTAGCTACAGTCTAGCATTACATTGCAGTGTGATGGCCTTTTTGTTTTAATATAAAATAACTTTCACTTCCATTTCCATATTCAACAACAAAATTCCAAGGGAAAAAAATCTGAAGTGGGGACGTTAAGAATGGAAGGGACCCAAGTCTGCATGGGCTGGTAGCAGAGGTAAGAAGGAGGAAAGCAGGAAGCGAGCAGGGAGTTGGCAGAAGGAAAGGGCAGTGAGCAGCGCATGTTTGCAAGGGCAGAGGAGAACTGCTGCCTCTCTAAGGGGAAAAGTTTACCTATAAAAGAGACCGAAATAGAAAATCGGTGAGGAACCCAGGCAGAGAAGTGCCTTGAAGAAAAGCTATTGAGAATGAAATTACAAGTAGTTGTGGGAGAGGCAATGAACTGAATGCTCTCCTGGGATGGGGGGGAGGATGAGTCAGGAGCAGCTGAAGAAGGGGGGCAAATGGGCAGAGGCACTGGAGACAAGCAAGGTGGTTGTGAGACTGCTGGGGCACAGTGAGAGGTGCCCTACAAGATGAACTGATGCTTGCTCATGGCATGCCACAGCTCAGGGCCGCAATGCACTGTGCAGCTGTCTCTGCTTTCCTATAGCATGTGGTGCCATTACAGTCCAAGCAGAAGAAGTCACTCAATCTGTCCTGAGCATCCCTGCATCAGGTCTATACACCTGTTGGTAATGGTAACCTATCTTCCTGGACACAGAACCAATGACACAGTCATGCTATAGGAGATGCAATGAAAATGTCAGATAAAACCCAGCAGTGGAACAGGGAGGATTTAAAGCAAGCATGGCCCCTCACTACAAGTAGGACATTGAGGTGCTGGAGCAGTGGCTGAGGGAACTGAGGATGTTTAGTCTGGAGAAAAGGAGGCTCAGGGGAGACCTTATTGCTCTCTACAGCTACCTGAAAGGAGGTTGTAGTGAGCTGGGTGTCGGTCTCTTCTCCCAGGTATCGAGGTAGAACAAGAGGAAATGGCCTCAAGTTGTGCCAGGGCAGGTTTAGGTTGGATATTAGGAAAAATTTTGTCACTGAAAGGGTTGTCAGGCACTGGCATAGGCTGCCCAGGGAAGTGGTGGAGTCACCATCCCTGGAAGTATTTAAAAGACATGTAGAAGTGGTGCTTAGGGACATGGTTTTGTGGTGGATGGCAGTGCTAGGTTGATGGTTGGACTTGCTGATCTTAAAAATCTTTTCCAACCCAAATGATTCTCTGATTTTATGATTCGAATGTAGACATTAGCCTGATAATACCCAGAGGTATGCTACTGCTGTAACCTTGTTGGACTGCTCTTTAGGGAGTGACCTTCATCTGTCAACTAATCTGTAATGCTGAGTAGATTTTATGGTCTAAAAGTAAGTGCTGACACCAGGATTTAGATGACAGTTCATCTGAAAGGGAGGAGGCCGTCCTCTGACTGGAGAGAAGAGGTAAAGTCCCCTTTTCATGTTTTAGCCCCCTTCACGGAAAGCCATTACTGAATAGCTTTGTTGAGAATTGTGTGGTTATAATGTCAAAAGGCCAGAAGATCTGCTTCAGGTAGAGTTGGGGGGAGAAAAAAAAGAAGAGTGAAAAGGTGCGTACAGTCATGTACTAGGAGAACAGGAGCCCAACCACATTTGCTCAGAAAGGGAAGCTCAGGAAGATGACCTTGAACAAATACTGCTGTCCTCACATAAATGCTTCCAAGACCCAATATGGCAATGCAGGTTAGTCTCTCCATACATCTGAGTCATTCTTTAGTAGAGTTAAATTGGTATCAATTAGGCAGTAAAAAGGAGAACCTGACTGCTAAGCTGTGCTCCAACCTGTCTCTTGAAGTCCCTTGCTGGATGATTTTAGTGGTATGGTTGGTACTGCAAAACTCACTGTTGGTGAAAGGAACTACTGTGGTTGCTCAGCTTTATTCCTCTCCAAATTACCAAATGCAAAGTTAGACAGAGCAAATCGACCTTGACCAAAACATGCTGCTTTGCTCTTATTTAACTTTGTACTAAAACTGCTGGACTTGAGCAATGCCTGTTCACAGCTAGTTCAACTAAGAAGAAACGATGTTGCTGTCGTTTACCCTCCCCTGCATCCTGCCTCTGAGTGATTCTGCACACCCCTGTACTATTCCCTCTCCACTGGCAGCAGGGAGCCCAGAAGCAGGTAAGTGGCAATCACAGACAGACGAGGAGGGTGTAGGATTCCAACCTCTGAGGAAGGGGCATAAAACAAGATGGCAGGGAAAGGTTGTAGAGGCAGTGAAGACAAAAGCAGTAGAGGGAGGGGGAGGGAGCTGGACTGGGGCTTTTCTTGGGGATACAGGGTGGGAGGTTGGGGTCTCTCTGGGGAATGAGAGTGCTATAAACATTTTTTCATCATACCCAGGGAAACAAGGCAGACAGCAAAAGAGGTGAGGGAACAGGAGATGAGCGCTGAGCTGGGCACCAGGAGGAGCGTGGCATAAAGCAGGGACAAGAATAAGGACACTGAAGTGGCTGGTGGCTGCTATTTCCCTTTGAGGCTTTCTCTCCATGTAAGGCATATGTATCAGGGGGAGTATTTAGGAGAGGCAAGGCTTATTACATCCTTAATTAGGCTTACTCATACTACACAAGTCTCTGGGCTTATCAAGGAGCTGAGATATAGAGTACTATTAAGTGTATTCAGTCCATCAGGACTGCCATTTTTACATAGCAGTTTGTACAGGTCAGAGCCCTTCTTATGCCACCCAATGTCCTGAAAAATTGTCATTAAATTGAATTAAGGGACATCTCCTTCTATGGGTCCTCTGATAAAGTGGTTTAAATCAAGTAAAAAAAGGAGAGGCCCTTAAAGAAACAGAAGTCATATGTGATAAATGAAAGAGGAACAAATCACAGGCTCCAGTACCATCTGTCTCAGAAGTCTGACAAAAATGACGGGCCCTATAACAAAATCATGCTGTTAATAAAATGGGCGATGAGACTAGAGTGACAAATGTCTCTGAGTCAACAGCTGAAAACAAAGGGAGCATGTTAGGGAGTATCTTTAAAATGAAATTACAGTTCTGCCCATGTCAAGGCATCTCCATGAGGACTGCCTGGATTCTGCAACTGGTTCTTCTTAAGAATGATTACTTTGACTTGGAAAGAAGGGCAAGATGGTATTTGTAAAATATGTCTTGAAAAAGAATTCTGCAGTCCTGCGGTCCAGTACCCGTGTTCTTCTATAGCAGCAATGCTGGATTTAAACAGAAGAGGGCATTCATTATCAACCATCTGAGTTTGCTGAGAGCTCTCTGTTTCTAGAGGGAAGGTAATTTGAAAACGGTATTTTTTTTATTATTATTAATAAAGTTTCATCATCCAAAAATAAATCTTCACTAGACATCATGTACCAAGAGAAGTATAAATAATTACAAATTAAAACCTGTCCAGTAAACGAATGAGGTGCCCTTAAGCAATGCTATCCCAAATGCTGACAAAACCCTGAAAAATCAGGAGGGTTTGAACAGCATGCTAATCCTTTCAATAGCCTGACTTTTAAATCTCTTGTGAGCTGTTAAAGAGACTGCAATGGGGAGAGCTGGTTCAGAAACTGAACCAAGACTTATGTGAGCTTGGGCAAGATATCTGGTATGTCTGTGTCTCAGTTTCTTCTCTTGAAAGAAGGGTTAAATGTTAGCAAATCCATAAGCATGAAAAATATGACAGGTTTGCACTTTATATTGCAGGACACTGATAGTAGGTTAAGATCACCAATATATGAGTAATGCTATTCACAGCTATTTTAGTATTTTTTTCTTGCTCAGTGAAGGGTGATTTTTTTTCAGTGTATACCAAGCTTTCTCATGCTGTTCAGTTGACACCGCTCACAGTGCTTGGATGAAAATACACCTTCTCTTGGAATTTGTAAAAGAAATTATGTAAAGTATGTTGCTAGTCCCTAGATAAAAGTGTAAGTGTCCCAGTTAGCAGGAAGTGCCCTCTGCAGCCTCCCTTTGCAGCTTGGAAAGTTGTCTTCCTGTTCCCAGTTTTCACTTTCTCCCCAGCGAGAGCTGTGTACTATCAGTACGCTTAGTCTGCTGTCCCTTGCATGAAGGGAGCTGCCATGTTGACCTTGGTGATGGATCTTTGGTATTCACTGGCAATAAAAATATAATTTGCAACACACAGGGTATGCCTGCAGTACCTTGTGCTGGTGGGATGTGCTACATTGTTCAAATACAGAGGCACACTGTCAACCTGAAGTGCAGGTGAAGATCATTTGCTTTGGCCTGCAAATTTTTATGTGAACACAGCCAAAGTAACCTGACTATTATCTGACACAGCTGAGAAATTCTTTGGTACCAAGCTCCCCAACCTCCCTCTTTTTGAAGTTAGGCATACAAATTGTTGCAATTTCAAGGCACTTTGTAATCCCTAGACAAACAAAGGGAGGCAGAAAGCAGGGAACTAATTTATAAATCTTCTTTCTGCACTTCCACCTTTGTAAAACTGCTGTACAGTGTGCTGAAAGATAGATGGCTCGGCATCAAGTTTATCTCTCATGAATAAATCGCGGCCAGCTGGAGGATTGCCATCTGCAACCTTCAGGGTCCAGTGAGATCCTAAAGGCTGCAGCTTCTTCCTGCTATCTCTGCTACCACAACAGCACCAACCAGATAGGAGAAGAATGGTGATGCTCTTGGTATGCATTATCCCAGACAGTTTCAAATGACCACCATGCTTAAAAAAATAATGTTTTATTATTTAAATTATTGCATAAGCAAAGCAACACCACTTGCCTTTTCCTCATGATGATGTGGGGCATACAGAACAGCTGAATATGCAAGTGCTGTTTAATTCAAGACCCAGACAGTGTCATTAAACACATTTTGTTGTAGAGCAAAATTACTTCAATAGCAAACTGCATTTGTCTCAATTGTGAAAATGCAATTTACAATATTATTATGGATGTTGCTTTCTTTTTTTTTTCTTGCCATAGGTGTTAGTCTAGCTATATAATTAAGGGTCTGTAAGTATTTTCATTAAAATATTTTCATTCTTCAAGATGTGTAAGTCAGCCTTAAAAATTACAGCTCCACGGGTGAGCCTTCTCTCCACAAGCCAAATAGCACTGTAACTGCCTGAAAATGGAAAAGAGGGAGAAGAAAGGAAAAAGAAGACAATGAGACAATGCTTCTGGTTTCTCAGATCATCAGGGTAACACCGACCCACATATGAGATTAATGAACATTTTTCCCTATGAGTAACTGCTGAATTGGTAAATCTCTGTGCTACCACATGAACAGATTGTGGCAAATGTAAGCAATTTGAGGAGTTGTACCAGATTGGTACCACTTAACCGGTAGCTTCAGCTATATCCCTGTTTATGAGGTAATAATGACTTCAGAGCTTATTAAAGCAAAATAAAACGCTTCTGTAGCTCGCTTTTCTAGGTATATTTTCGCACTATGGAGCAACCGTGGTTCTCACGCCTCCCGTTCCCCACACAAAGCCTCCTGCCCCCCACACACACAAAGCTGAAGTTTGAGGCTGGCGCTCAGGGGCCGAGCTGCAGCCCGGGCCCCTCGGCTGCCCTGCGCTGTGTGCAGGGGCTGGTTCCTCGTTTTGGTCTCGGCAGCTGAAAGAAGCAGCCCGGGGTAGTAACCAGCGCCCAGCTGCGCCCCGGTGTGTGGCACGGCACGGCATGGGCGCCCGGCAAAGGCCCGGGCAGGCCGTGTCGCCATGGCAACGGCGCCTTAAGGCGGGAGCGCGGGCGGAGGGCGGCGGCCGCCATGGCGCACGGCAACCCCGTGGTGAGGGGCTGTGCTCTGCGCTGGGCACGCCACGACCCTGCACCGTGTAGCCGGGCTTGGGCACTGCGAACGGCCCGGCGGGGCCTGGCTGCCCCTCCGGGGGAAGAGGGAGGGGATGGGGCCGAGCGGGGGCCGGGAGCCCGGCGGGAGGCGGTGCGGTGCCTCGGCCGCCTCGGGAGGGTCCCTGGGAGCCGCCGGCCGTTCCCTGGCGCGGAAAGGCCGGGGGTGACTTCGAGAGTCACTGTTTTGAGGGGGGAAGTCGTTAAAAATGCGTTTTGTGGGCATTTGTGTGAGCTACTCGTGGCTTCGGGGTGCAGAGGGACGCTGCTGCGGGCTGAGTGGTGCCAGGGGGGGACGCGGGGGCTTTTGCTCCTCTCTGGCTTCCATTTACTGCAACTCTTTCCTTACCTGGGGCTTCATCTGGGCTTCCAGGTGACAGTAATCCTAGGAAAGCCTTGGAGGCTTTACTTCAAGGCTTGGGCTCTGGTGGAGTGGAGTGTTGGTAAGGCCCTGTGCTGCCCCACAGGAAACCGGCGATTGTTCCTTCCTGGCGCTGGCAGTTCCCGATACGGATGGGCCTGTTCTGGCCAGGGAGTGCCTGTGTGCATCTCTGCATCGTAACCACTTGCCTCTGATTTGGAAGCACGTAGTGTTTGAATTTTATGGTTGCTATCTATAGTTTTGATATAGCATAATAAATATTTGTACTTCCCGTAGCTTGGCAATCTTGGGGAGAGGAACAGGCCTGTTGGAAGATTGAAATTCAGGTTCTCTTTTGGATTAACAGTGCAGGCAAAGCATTTGACATCCGGGCTAGACAACATCATTCAGTGTAGTGGTACAAGAGTGCAGCATCAGACTATTACCACAAAAAAAATAAAAATCTCTGTTATTTCTTGCAGGTTACTTATGTGGTGCTTGTGATAGAATTGGCACCTTCCATTTTTAGCAGCTTGTATTTTTGGTTGGTCTTTTAAGTTGGGGACGATACTAGAATGATTCTAAGCCATAAATGTCAGTTTTAAATTGACGTTTTAGACATGCTTGTTTGAAAATACAGAGCAGTAAATATTTCTGTAATATTTCTAGGATCTTCTTAAGCATTTCTGTAGTTCACAGAAACAAATAATTTAAGACTTGAATCCATTTTTTTTCCAGGGTGTCTGTTCCCAGGGGTGTCAGATTTAAAACTGTGAGTTCACTTGCAGATCTGGTGGATTTGCAGACCTTTGCGCCTGACAGAGTATTCAGTTTATTACACTGATCTCTTCATGCTGTTCAGTTTGTAACAGCAGTTTAATGCAGTGAGATTAGACTTTGTGCTGTCATTTCAGATGACTTGATGTTCGTCTTAACTTGAAAAAAATTTTTTTAATACAGCCTAAACTGTACAACTCCATTATTGAAGATGTGATTGGAGGTGTGTGGGAACTCTTTGCAGAAGAGGGTGTAGAGGAACAGGTTCTGAAAGACTTGAAGCAGGTTTGTTGGGTTCCCCTGCATTAATAAAAATTGTGCATTTTTTTCCTCCAAAACATGAAAACTTTTGCACTAACTCAGGATTACAAATATCCTGCGAATGATGTATTGGGCTGCTCTAAGTAAAAATTCAGTAGTGATTGTTACTGTGTTTATTGGATGGAATCAGATTACTCTTGGAAAAACTCGGAATACTTGATTATCATTTTAGATGTATTTTTTTTGTAAAGCTGATATCTGTTGACTTTAATAATCTTTCTGCAGCTTTGGGAAACCAAGGTGATGCAGTCTAAAGCGACAGAAGGCTTCTTCAGACAGAGCCACCATTGTCCAAAGTTTACCCTGCAGCTGCCACACAATTTTCACCACATCCTGCAGGCTTCAACAGGTCAGATGTTGCTGAACACAACATACGCAATTTAAGAATAGCTCAGTGATTCAAGAATCTTTTTGGAAGATTGAAGGTGCTGCAATAATCTTGCTTTGCATTGCTATGTATATATTTAGCACGATGGGGAACAGTTATTATTTTTAAGAAGAATTTGACCAATAAAGGATGAATTAAACTTTGATAAACTAAAGCAGTTATGTCTACATGCTCTTGATCTGCTACTTATTTCTAGTAGCAAAACGTGAAGAGAATTTTAGCCTCCTTGTCTGCAGTCCAGAAGTGTAGCACTTCAATTGCAAATTTACCAGTAGGGTTAAGCCTTCACTTTTCCTTTCAATGTGTGGCATGATGTGCACTGAGGTCATATGGCATGTTTGTGCCATGTGTTGTCTCTGCTGTCATGTTGGAGTTTAATCTGATTCTGCACTTGTTAAAATGTAATCCCTTGCTCAAACAAGAGTGGGAGTTTTTTTATTTGTCTTTCAGTTAGTTTTCCTAAAACCGCTATTCCTGTTGCAGAGAAGTACTTGAATTTCACGCAGACTATGACATCAGGGCCTATTCTTCTCAGTTAAGTCCTAGTGACTCTTCCTTAGTAGAGTGTAACACTCAGATGGGGCTTCTCCTAATGTGAGAGGCTATTAGAACCTTTCCCCACAAAAGACAAAAAACATATGAGATGATTTAAAGGAAATCTATGTCGTAGTGCACTTCAGGTTGGGCAGGCACTTCATCTGATTGTTTACAATCTTTGTAGTTGAATGGACTGATTTTGGAGACAGTTTGCTATTGGAGGCTTTCTATTCAATGAGCTTTACCTTGTTACTCCAATTTTTGTAAGGGCAATGCTAAAGCAAAACAATCTGTTGAAGCTAGTGAGGTTTTTTTTTAAGTGGGTTTTGAATTGTCCTATGGCTAGAGATTTTCAAAGTAGTTAGAGCTACCTAAATTGTTTGCCTCTTGAAACCTGTGAAAACTTTCCCTTTGGCTTATCTTCTCCCACTAAAATCAGTATTGAGTACTTTTGAAAATTACACTGTACTGTTCTTACTAGCATTGCACATCTGTCCTGGTTGATAATAAAATAGAAATGGCATGCTTAATTTTTACAGTGCAGCTTAAACAGATCAAACAGTTAAATAGAAATTTTTTTTTAAACAAACAAAAACATCTCAAGACCAGCTTGTACCAAAATGTAAGTTATATCAATTCAGGGTACAACCTCTCCCCTTGAGTACAGCATAAGCTTGAAGCAACATAAAGGGAAATACATTCGAGAGCCTTATCTATATGTGCTCACTTGTTTGTCAATCTACTGAGTCTGGGCTGAAGTTAGTTTGCTTTAGTTTCAGCAGTGCTTGTTGTAAATTACTGAAAGATCCACTGTTGTTTGTAAAGTGGCTTTTTTTTTTCCTCTTCAGCTTCTTTAGCTGTCCCTGCTGGCAGAGGTTTTCAGCATTTCACAACAGCAGACCTGGTATGTAGGTGTAGTGACATTTTATTTCAATTTTGATTATTCTGAATTCCAAATGATTAAGTTAATCAGTTGTTAATAGGCTTAAGGGGATGTAAGTGTTAAGCATTTATCATGTATAGATGCTTTAGGACAGCATTTATGGACCAAAAAAGTAGCATTTCTCATGACAGTTTCATTTGCCCAGTCATTGTTTCCCTCCCTCTGTTTTCCATTTTGGATTTAGAGTTGACAGATTCTGAACTCTGGGCATTGCAGAATTCATTTGACAAGGGGAGGGGGTATTAGTTGTCAGTCCTTGATGAACTTACTGAGTGACTTCATAGGCCTAGGTGAGGAGTCTGTGCTGTGTCAGGTTATATATAAGCTTAGGTAAAAGTGGCTCCGAGTGGTAAAATACCTTTCTGGATGGTGTGTACATTGAGGGGGTATGGAAAAGGAAATGTGATAACTGGAAAATAGAAAACACTTATGGCAAGTCATTATCATGTCAATACAGAATATTCTTTATCTGTCTAATCTCAGAAGTCTGAAGCAGCTGTTCTTAAGTAAAGATGATTACAAAAAGGACCTAATTCATGTTTCATCTAGATATGTTGTGTGACGTTTAGGGTCCTGGGAGATGAAGTACGCACTATTTCTTAATAAAGCTCTTGTGTATCTAGGGTGCTTTGCAAGCGGATGCAACTCTTACTTTCCCTTCGGGTGTTACTTACCCTATACATGTACCAGCTGGAGTGATGCTACAGACAGCATCTGGTAAGATTAAAGAGGAGATATAAAATGTTACAGTGCATTGACTGTATGTGGATATTGAAAGATGGTCTTAAGTACAGTAGATAAAACAAATGTGAAGTTAAAATATAGATGGGTAGAGGCAGTTGTCCTCCTCTTCTTTTACAGTTTTTGTTTGTAATTGGTGCATGGGGGAAGTAATTACATTGATTAGTTAGTGCGTCAGTTGTGTACACTTGCAAGGTCAGTTACTGTGGGCTGCCAGGTGATGCCATTTTTTTGTTTTACAACTGCTCTCAAATATGTTCCTTTATCAGTCCAGACATAGGTATCTCCTTCTCCTATATGAGGGACAATCTTCCATGCTTTAAAAAGGTAAAGACATTCTGGTGCTTCCAAATCAAACTGATTTCTTATTTAAATAAAATCCAACCATAAAATTCAACCAGGGCTATCCATTAACCCTTTTGCTCACGCTCTTTTGCTAATAAAACTGCCTGTACTGCTTATGCAAAAATGTGCTTGTACTGCTTAGAGTGTGATGAGTGGAAAGCCTATTTCAGTCATAGATTGACTCTTTCCTTAAACAGCTGTCATCTTTCATGAGAACTAATGTCACTAGATACCAGGTATAATTCCTAAAGTTTTGAGGCCTATAGGCTGGTAGCAGTGATTCTGTGTGTGTGTAACCACCTGTGTGTGTAAAAATTATAATTAAATGAAATTGGAAACTTAGCTCTGACATCTTAATTCTAACACTGATAATAATAACTTTAAGGATTCAGTATTTGGAATGGTTAGGTAAACTAGGAATCTTTTTTTTTTTTTAACTAGGAGGGTTTTTTTAGAGGGGATACCTAAATGTCCTTAAAGGAGTGAACTATCCCTGTAGATATAGAATAGTTTACCATTTCATCTTGTATTCCTTAGTTTTTGAAATGACATGGAAGCAAATTTAAAACAAGATTTTCCTTTTTTATTTTTTTTTAAAACCAAAACGAAAAATGGGTATTGAACATGATTGTTTGGATGGAAGCTCTGACTCAAAAAAGCTTCTGAATGCTTAATTTTCAAAGGCTGAAATTGTGCTTGGGGAAAGTACTGCTTTGTGAACATGCTGTTTCTCATAGTTTGCCTGAGCATTTGCTGTTGGTTATTAGTAGCCACAGGACAGTGGCCTGAATGAACCTTGCAGTTTAACCTGCCAAAGCAGATTTTACCTCTTGTCTTTGCAGGGCAGCTTTATAAGGTAAATGTGCCTGTTATGGTTACACAGACCTCAGGAGATGCAAGTATTCTACATCAACCCATTCAACAGATATTTCATCCACATGGGCAACCTTCAGTTCTGCAAGCCAACGTTGCCAGCCTTGCCCAGGTGAATGTATCTTCTGCCCAGGCAGCTGCTGAAACATTGAAAACTCAGGAGACTGCTGTCCAACAGACCCTGGTATTTCAACCAAATGTTGTGGAAAAGAAACACCTGGAGAACTCTGCCAATACTACTTTGGTCCAGCAGCCTTCTGTGAGTCAGCAGCAACTTGCAACTAATGCAGTGTTGAATCAGCATGCAGACTCCACAGAAAAATCCCAGCATGGCAAGATTCACACAGCTGTGTTTACTCCAGAAGCCTCTGAAGGGTTTTCTCCCACCGAATCCTTGGCAAACAATGCAAGCAGTGTACTCCTGGATGTGGAAGGGCAGTTAGACATTGAGCCTCTGGAGTCAGAGCAACAGCAGGTGCCTGATGATATCATTGACCTGATTATCATGGGCAAAAGTTTGGATGATAATGCTGTTCTGAAAGATCAGGATAGCATTGCTTCCTCTGACAAGGTAAGGCCTTTTATTTCTCAGCTGGTGAAAATGCCTAGATTGGAGATGGTTGGTTGAAATATAAGAGATGGGATCAAACATGTCTGTAAGTGACAAGTAGCACCTCCAAATTATAATAATAAAAATTATTATAACTTTAAAGTTAATTTTTGAGCTTGTTTTGAATAGTAGTAGCTGACTGCTTGTTTTTACATTAAGAATTTGTTACAAATATTGCTGAAATACTGGGATTAAAGAGAATGTCAATCTAAAAATGCTGAAAGTATAGTGGATAGATATAATGTATTCTTAGGCTTACTGACTATTTTGGGGAATAATAGTTTTCTTTTTTTGCAACTGAGCAGACATGAATGACTGTTTGAGAATTTCTATGTCATTCTGATGCTGAATCTGCATGTGGATACTGTCTAATTGTGGGCATTAATACTTTTGCAATGTCAGCTGGGATTAGTTTTAACTTGTAAGGTGCGAAGAGCATTTACCTTGCATTCAGAATGCATATTGAGCATGAAAGGTCAGACTTGGTAAGTGAAAATCTGCTGGAACGAAATGTATTTCCTTGGGAAAAACTAGAATTCAGCGAGAGCTGTGTGGAAAACTTGAATGATTTTAATTAACTTTCCAGACCTCATATAATTTTTTTCCAGAAATTATTTGTAGATGTTTTAAATTCAGGCCAGCTTTCCGACTTCAGGTGCTTATATGTGATTGAGGCTAATTTATTAAATGCAAATTTAATTACAGTAATGACAAATGGCTGTAAATAGAAAGCATATTATGTTGCTCATCTGAACTTTGATGGCAGGATGATGAAGACTGTAGTAAGAATGGAAGGTCAAAAGCAAAGTGTTATTTTCTTGAACTAGAAAGTGTATGTGGATGTGAATTAAATGCTACAAAAAAGATTTAATGAGAAACCGAAGATGGATGAAAGCTTAAAGCCCTTTTATGCTCCTGTGAATGCTCAATTTAGGAATTCTAGCACTTTTATGAACTTGAAGTGCTGAAATATTTGCTGTCTCTCTCAGGTTTTTTATATCTTATTGAAACAAAGCATTTTGATTGAGTGGAGGGAGAGGGATGAGTTAATTGTGACTCTTATTTAAAAAATGAAAAATGCTATTTTTGGGGGCAGGGGAGCAGCTTGTTTCCCTTTTTTGTTTGTATTGTTTTTTGTTTTGGTTTTGGTGTTTTCTTTGCAATAGAAATTGTAAAGGCCAGCTCGACTGTCTTTTCTTTAAGAAAAAGTTGTTTGAGTGCAGTAGTGTTTAAAGAAAGTCTAAGAGAGTACCTTTCTATATTGCTGAGGAATATTTGGCATGGATTCCATTTAAGGTTAGGTGCAAGGACAAGATTTGCAAATGTACTCTGGGTTTACAAGTAGGCCAGCACTTGAAACTCTCATTCTAGTAGCCCAATCTTTTTGCTTTATTAAACAAAGATCTTGGGCTTTGTACTGAACAATGAAAGCTCTGTGGTGTTAATTCACAAGCTGTCTCTGGTCTCTTTTTATTCCTGTCAGATGGAACCTACTGAGCAGATGGAATCTAATTTGCGGTCGGAGAAGGATATCTGCAGTGACACTGAAGTTATAATTCAGCTAGATGGAACTGGTGATGTTTCTCCCAAGAAAGAGATGCCACATACAGAAGACAGGGAAGAGAATGAATTCATTGGTATTATTGAATCAGAGGATCTAAAAGTTCTGGAGGATGAGGTAGATGATGATGAAGACTGTGACAGTATTTCAAACACGGAGTCTAGCAGCAGTAGTGGTGATAATGAAGAGCCGCAAATAGATATAGTGGAGGAGGTAATTTACTTTTAAGCCTTGTGGAGCACATTACAATAGTTTCTCTATCTTGATTGTTGAATTGTTGGACCCAGAACAATACCTGGTAAATTTAATGCAGAGAATGCATGGTTAAGTTGCATACTGCTTGAGACAGAGGGTACTACTAAGAAATTACTCCAGAGGTCATTGTGAGGAGTGTGGACAAATGAAAGACATTGAAAAATATTTGTTAATTGGATTAATTAAAACACTTAGTTACCAGAATTAAAGTTTTATAGTAAAACCCTGGCCTAACTGGAATGGAGTTTTGCTTTTTATTTAAGTAAGATTGGGATGCAAATCTAGGTTTCTTTTCCTTCTGAAGGACCACAGGGATTTAGGGAAGAGAACAACATGATACAAGTAGGTATGTTCCCTAGGAAAAGGCTTTTCTTAAAGACATGCGATTTTGTATCCTAGAGATTCATGATAGAATCAGCTTGTAGTAGCTGGACTTCAAATAATTAGTAGTTGATTAGTATTCTAGTTACTGGGGTCTGCTTTGTCAGTTAGCAGTCTTGCCTTGTGACCTGTGTTTTTGTTTAGGGTTTTTTGTTTTGAGAATGTAAGGATGCTTATAAATGAGCTTTGTTCAATATGGTCTTCATAACCTCTAGGTCCTGATTTTTGCACTGATAGCCTTTGTTGTTGTAGGTGTGTTTAATGTCAAGTATGTTCAACACTTAATGAGTGCTTAAACAATGTATAAATTACAATTTTAATCTCTAGGACCCCTTAAATTCTGGTGATGATGTCAGTGAACAGGACACTCCAGACTTGTTTGACACTAACAATGTGATAGTTTGTCAGTATGACAAGGTACAGTATATAGTTTTGTCTTTTTTCCTTAATCATTCTAAATAATATATTCAGTAAATCCCAGTCTGATCTACTGACAGTGCCTTTTAGAGAAAATCTAATGCTGTAATAATTGAGTGTTTAAATTAAGTGTTTGGCTGGCAATAGTCTATAGACTTACCTGCTGTTTTCTGAAATGAGGATAATCAAGGAGTTTGTAATGGCCTATTAAAGGAAAAGGGACCAAATCTTGCAAAATTAAGATCTGTAAAGCTGCAAGACCTTATGCATTTCCTTAACTTCTAAGTAATGTCAACAGCTCCATGGATGTATATATGCATTTTCAGTCATTAAGGAAGACTTTTGAAATGGGTAACAGAAAGAGAAGTGTGTTGTACTTTCATACTTTTTGTCTTTGAAGTGCTTTCTGAGAGATTTTCCTACCAGAATTCTGTTGTGTCTTAAAAAACTAAACAGTTGCTAAGGGCCATTTTGTCCTCTTTTATTTTAATGTTTAAAATTCAACCTTATTTTGAACTCTTAGAGATCAAATTAAGTACTTCTAACTCTGGTGTGGTTTTGGACACTTATATGTGAATAGTTTAAAAGTTGACAAATCAAAGTGCATATCTTAGCTTGAAAAAATATTGAAAAATATGCTTGTAGTTTGCTTAAGAATGTGCATTGGCTTTTATTCTTTCAAAAGTGAGAAGTGGTAATTTTTTGTGTGTGTTCATCTAGGCCTGCCTTAACGGTATCTGTGTTTCAGGAAACACAAAGTAAGCTGCTAAGGAAATTGTCTTTACTAAAGTGCAACAGATTGAGTGTTTCTGAAACTAGTTATTTTGGAAAATATAGTTAAAAGGATGTGTGTAGAAAATGTGTCTGAAATTGAGCCAGGGTGCCTCAGTTGTATTGAAAAGGTATGCAAAGTTTAGAAGCTTTATAATACAGTTTGATGCTACAGGTAGTGGATATTGTTATCTACAGCAAGTTTTGTCTGTAATAAGCTGCAAAATTGGTTGAAAATTTTAAAAAACTGCTAGGAAGTTCAGCATGGACATGTCTATAGGAAATTTAAGATCAGATGTTACTAGAAATTAACAGTTACAGAAGTTGGCAGAAGATGTTGGTAACTTCCCAGTTTCTTTTAGTAAAAATGAAGGCCTAGTAGAAAGTAGATGGAAACAGTTAGGTATTAAACCACCTTGTTACCTATAAAAAATGCTGTCTGCAAAATGACTGTGCTGTTTCTCTTGGTTTTTTTCCCCTCTGTTTTCTTTCTGGACCTGAAAATAGACTGATGCTAAAAATCCAAGGAATTTTCTAGAGATGTTGAAAATGTCTTCCTTTAGTATTAAACAAAAACTTTCTGCAGTATGTATCATTTTGCAGGCCTTTAAAACAGAATATGCAATTTCTTATTGTTTAGTATGGCAGTATTTGCTTTTGAGCAAAGCTGTCCTGATTTTAGCCCTATCCTAATGTCCCTGTGCACACAGTATTGCTTTGCAATGTGTATGGGAGAAGGAAACGGCTGCCTTTCAGTGGCTTGCATAGTTGTTTGCAAGGTGCAGTATATTTGGGGACTGATACACTAATGAAATTACTCCATTATTGTATTATTTTCCTGCCAGTGTGGAGCTTTCACACAGCTATCTTTGTCTCTCCTTTTTTTTTTTTGTGTGTGTGTGCATGCTAAGATTCAGGAGGTTCTTCCCTTGAGAGGGCAGGGAATTCACTATAAACAACTGAAACACCTCTATTGATTATTGGTGCTGTGTTCAGTGGAAGTGTTTCACATGTCATGGGATATCAGGGTTTTAAAAGAAAAACAAGTTTTGTAAACCAAGTGTTCATTGGTCTGATATGTATGGAGGGGCGGGGCATTGATTTATTTCTTTTATCAGATACATCGAAGTAAGAACAAATGGAAGTTTTACTTAAAAGATGGAGTGATGTCCTTCGAGGGTAAAGACCATGTTTTTGCAAAAGCCATTGGAGATGCGGAGTGGTGAAACCTCACTGAAGTATGCACTGTGGCATTATTCTGTTAAGAATTTCCTGTGAAACTACTGGGCTTTCTATTGTTTTGCCATTAAAAAAATAACCAAACCAAACAACAAAAAACCCAACAACAAAGCTGTGATAAAAATATGCAAAATCTGTGTTGTTAATGCATGCAAACTAAAATACTGTATTGTTAGCTACTCAGCTGGCTGTGCTGTTCTTTGTTGATTATTTCATTGCTTTTCTACCCAAAAAACATTATTGGAATGAATAGCTTTAAAGACTGAACCCAAGAAAGTTATGGACTACTAAGTGACTATATTCAAGTCAATTTCAGTTCTGTTTGTTTTCTTTCCACTTGTTAAAATAAGAGCTAAAATATGATTTGGAATGTAAAACTACACATTTGTTGGTGATAATTATTTCTTTTCAAAGGCTTCTGAGTTTTAGAAAGAAAAAAAAGAAAGAGCAACATCTGTGCAATTCTGAAACCTATGGCTGTTTCAGCTGTGTGCTTCATTCTCCCCTTTCTGTCCTCCCTTGCTTTTTTGTTGTTGCTTTGCTTGTGAGTTTTTGACTTCAGCTTAAAGGCAGGCACTTTAGATGTAAATCAGGAAATGTGGGTGGAAGACCCCTGAGCTCTCAATATATAAGAATTATTTTTGTTTATTCTATACCCTCTATATCTACTGAGATGCAATGAACAGAGTGATCTAACAATAAAATGTGATTTATTTTCACTGTCGATGCAAAGTCATTTACTTTGCTTCTGTACATATCCACTACATTCTAGGACTACAGACCAGTAAGCTGTGAATGATACAAATTATGCATAATAATAAAATGTCATCTCGCATACATTTCTAGCAGAGAGTTGTTTTTATGTTCCTTAAATATAAACTTTGTTTAGAGAAATGTGAACAAGTCATGCATGTGACAGTAGCTCACCCTGCCATGAGAACTGCATTCCCAGCAGTCCTCAACATTAGCTTTATGATTGTTTCTGTAGAAACAGAGGTTAAAAAAGTTCTGAATCCATAGGTCTGGGCCTTACCCCTTCAGAGCTGCAGGTTTCCCCTAGCTAGCTCTTGTTTCTTGTAGTGCAGTATTGGAAACTAAATGGTAAAGACTCAGCCAGACTGACTCAGAAGAGGATAATCCTGCTAGAAGGGCAGTGCTACATTTGGGAGTATGGCACCCTTATGTCCTGGCTGCTTCCTCTACGTCTGCTGAAAGAAGGCATCGTGAGACATTTTGCTTCTCTCTGCTCCCTGGGAGGATGCAGAGAAGGAAAATAAAGGGGAGAGTTGGAGAAAAGGAATATATGGAAGAAATGGGGGGGGCAACAACCCTTGTTCACAAAGGTACAGACCCTGGTGCTGATGGCATAAACAGTATAGATGCATCCCTCAGGAGGTAGGTTTTTAACAACTACTGAGTTCTTGCATGCTTTTTTTTTTTTTTTGACATATATGCTGCTGTGCAGTATCTAAAACAGGACACTGAACTAGAAGACCTGACTTGAACGTGGCATTTTTTGTCTTTTATAGATACTGCTGCTGGGATGTGAAGAATTGTGTATTCAGAGACAGTTAAAGTATTACAGGGCAAGATTTCTTTTTGCGCATTCAGCTGACTTTCAGCTGCACAGATGCTACACTTCAAATCCATAAATGCACAGGAAACGCAGTTCTTACCACATGATGGATGCTTTTGGATTTCAGCACTCTCATGGGCTCTGAGGTGTTCACGCTTCATAAATGTGTACATTATGAACTGTGGGACCATCTTCAACTTGGGCAGCATAGTGATGCTTCAGAAAAGACTGGAAGCAGAGGTAGTGCAGCATAGGAATACATGGGACATGACTGGATATGCACCATTCACTGAACACCACACAGTCTCTGAATGTTGCTTCTGAGAATAGGATCACTATAAAATGAAGTGTCTAAGGAGTACCTAATTTTTAGTTAGTTTTAAAGATGGACAGTTTTTTCCTATTTGCTGCATCTTTCTGCTTGTGGTGTTAGACTACACGAAGGTGAGGAGTCAGAGCTCTGAGCATCCTTATGACTGTCCATCTCCTCTCTCCCTGTCCCTTTTCAAATCTTACTCTTCTGTGAATGTGTGCTGAGATGTAGAGGGATAAAAGTACTAGAGTAGGAATCCTGCCCACCCCCTCTTCCCCTTCTAAACTTTACCAATTCCATACGTATTTCATACCTTCTACCTATTAGCCTCATCTGCTGGTTTATTCCATTCTTGAAACACTTCTAATGTTTTGATGTTTTGCAAGTTAATTTTTATGACAGCTTGCTGCGACCTCTGTGCAGTCCAAGTATGATATTGATTATATAGACTGCACATTGGGAATTGGAAGTATTTTTTTAACACTGTCCTCTTACTTCTCAAACCTCATAAGATTTACGAGTTGGGTGTTAGTGATACTTTTAATCCTCTTCTGCTTTTCAAAAATCGTGTGTGCTATCAGCAATTAAAATCTCAAAGGACTGTTTGCCATCTTTCCTCCTGAAGCTTTGCTGACAGTATACATAGCTGGCTGTGACTCCTGATCAAAACTGTCCTGCATTGAAAGGTATGCTGAAGATGGTTTAGCTATGCCATCAAACATGCCCTGGGTTTTCATTTAGTTGCATTTTCTGACCCAGTTTCCTTCTTGATATGAAGGAACCTTGATGTGGGGTCCATCTGCTGCCTTTCTGAGCTATCAAATATAGAAACTTTAGGGACTGGAGTAGGGTTTTGCTCTTGTTATCTCAGTGCTTCCCATATTTGGGAAAATGGCTACTGATTTCATAACATTGGAAATGTACTGGCTTCATCCAAACTACACTGCAGATACTCCTTGGGAGGTCTTGCAGTGGTTTTCTCAGTCCAGAGCTATGGATTGTCTACTTGGACTTCTGCAGTAGGACTGACTTTCATTTTCTTCTGTCTAAGTATACAAGAATTGCCCTACATTTTGTTTCCAGTGTTCTTGAATGAACATTGGCAAAGACTTACAGCTTTGAATATGACACTTACAGCTGAAAATATCTGAAGTCAGGAATTTTTATACTGAAAAAAAGTTTCTTATTAAACTGTATGATCAGTTAGCTAATTACTGTAGCCTATGACTTGAGCAGTAATCAGATCAGAATGTTATTGATCTGAATAGTTTACTGTATTAATGCTTTTGATTGCTGCTACTCACATGTTGCTGTAGATGTGATGGGAAGAGGTATGTAGTATCAGTTATGGCCATTAAAAATACTTCAGTCAACGGTTGTCTAAAACTTTACACCAGAAAGAAGATAAGTTTACCAAAAATAATGAGGTAGAACAAAAAGTCTAACTTTTATGAGAAGCTTCAGCATGAATCTAAATCTTTATTGAAGTGTTGCATTTACTTATTTTCTCACCTCTTTGTGTAGAAAAATTTCAAAGACATAAATTACTTCTGTTGTTTGTGGGTTGTTTTGGCGTTTTTTATTTGTTTGTTTGTTTTGAACCAGCAATTATTTTCTAAATGGTAGATTTCACTCAATTTACAGCAGGTACAAAAAGAAAAATCCCCACAGCTCCTGTACTTCTTTTGCTGTTACCTAGGCAGCATTCTAAGGCAGGTACTATCAGCTGTTGCTATTTCTAACTCATTTCTCATGTAAGTAAATCAATTATTGCCCACTCAAGGCATTGTTTTGTCACATCCTAAATCATATGCAGGACTGTTCCATGGGCTGTCCAAAGAAAAGAGTCTCAAAAATCAGTTTTGAGATAAGGTGACATAGAAGCTTTAGGCCAGGTAGGTAGTTTCTTCACCAGTGTCTTTAGTTTCTATTATAGTTAAATATCCTAGAATAGTCCCATTTGCTCATCTGTTAAGCTTAGGAGCGGGTGTGTATAAAGAGGTGCATCATGTAGAATTTTTGCTGATTGCTAAACTGTAGAGTTTTAAGTAAGTCTCCTCTGTTCTCAGTCCTGCTTTGTTCCCACATGTGTGTGAACTGCTCGTGAGTACAGCTGTGCTTATGTACAGAGCTTTTATACTGATTTAAATCATGGCATTAAGCTGAAGGTAAGAGCAGGTCAGAGATGTTTTTTCAAATTAACACAATTATAAGCTGATGATAAACTAGTCACTAGTACGAAAAGAATCCCTTTCATTAATGTGAAGCAGATTTGATATGCAGTGTTTTGGTTGCCAGCAAGAGGTGTGCTTTGGAACACAGACTTTTTCTCTTGCTGCCACAGACTTGAACTCAAAGGACTTGGTTGAGAAGGAAAATGTAAAATGTTTAAAGTGATTGCAATAATACCATTTTCTTATGTGTCAGAGTCTGCACTTTCAGTGGCCATCAAGAACCGTTAGGTTGTAACTGTTCTGGAGTAAGCACAGATCTTGCACAGCTGCACTGCTCCACTGACTGCAGGGGAGGTGCCTCTTATACCAACTGAGGGTCTGTCTTCAGATACTGTATCATCTACAGAATGTGATCTAAGATGCTAAAACTTTGACTACAAGCCCAAATAAAAATATGTTTGTTTTACCTTCTGTGAACCATAAGCTGCCACGTGTAGGTCTCACACTACCATACCGGTTTGATGAAATTTAAGCAATCACGTGTTCCTTCCATCAGAAGCAATTTAACCAACATGTCAAGAATAAGCCGCTTTAAGAAGAGGCTCGATCTGCAATCCACAGCTTTTGCATCTGTTTTTGCCCACAGGACTGTGAACTCCCCAATAACTAAACCCCTCATTTTCAGAAGACTGGATAGTGCAGTGGCATCCTTAGGATGAGCCTGGGGCAGACTCCTATAGCGATCCTGCCTGGCATTCAATATAATCTGAAACTTGTCACTCAGTACAGATTGTTTGGCCCATAAAATACAGGTAAGAGCTTACACATCTGAATCTCCAGCTTCAATACAGTGTGGTGTTGACTCATGGCAAGTGAACTGTGTAAGGGTGACAGCTTATTTGCCACAGAGTAAATATGCTGTAATAACAAAGGAACACTCAATTCTTACTTAAATTCAGAATGCAGCCAAAAATCTGCATCTCCTTAGCATCAGGCAACACAAAGTAACTACTCTAGTTCATCAGCTGGGAATGGAGTTGGACTGTTGAGTACTGAGGAGTCCCTGGTGCATCCTGAATGCCACTGGCATTGGTGATGCTGGAGAGTGGGCAGATTAAAATAACTCATGAGACTGTCCCTGGAGAGTGAACAAGGCAGCACTTACTTGCCTGTGCAGGCAGCAGCTATCCTCCTGTTTAAAAGGAGCCTTTAAAGCTCAGGTGTGTGTGTATGTATGGTATATGAAGTACAGTCTGTGTGCAGCAGGTAGGGTTTTGCAGCTATTGAATCTCTTGTGATTTCCAGATCATACGTTATTGTGTAGGGGTTAATTTTTTAAAGTAAATCACCTACCAGTTCGGCCTGAGATCTCATGTAACTGTGTAATTGCTAGTGACAAAGGTTCAGCAGGTTAACTCTTCTTGGTGACACCTTTTCCAACCTACTGCTTGAACACCTCTTTAACTGGATGTAGGTGGCTGTGGGGGCATATGGAACTTCACTCACTACTCCAGTATGAAACCAGTAAAGAACCTCTTTATTTAACTCTGCTTTTATACACTCCTATCGGCCGCCGAGAGTGTACGCAGTGATTGGTCACCTCCCCCATACGTGAGGGCAGACACAGTGTTACAGACATTGCTATTGGTCCATGTCCCATCCCCTCTCATTGGTCTATGCCCCCTCCGGCAGTGTGCCAGTCCCGTGAGCAGAAGCACACCCAGGTGACCTCTGGCATTGCTCCGTATCACTGCCAGTGTCCAGCTGGAAGCAGATGACGCTGTCTCTTTGTTCCTATCCCTCGAGATGACTCCCAATACATATGCTGTGTGGTTAATCACAAAGATATCGAGTAGCTGGTTCATTATATGCCATTGCCTTACCCCTACAGGTGGCTGTGTAATTGGAAATTTCTGTTGATGAAATGAAGGGAAGCATCTAGTTTAGTGCCCCTTTCTTTAACCCAACCATGCCAGCACACCTGATAGGAGTGGAAAAAGAAGGCATGAAAGGCAGCAGACAGGCTTTAAATACCCCAGGGAAGCAGATCTGGAGAGAACAGAGCCAGACTGCAATCACTGCAGTACCTGTTATCTTCGAGAGCACCTTGACTACTACTGGGCTCCCCTGGTTCCCCTCAAAGAAGAATTTTGTCTAATAATCAATCTTCTGTGCCTATTCTTACAAAAGAAGAAAAGGGAAAATGTAATTTTGGATATCAGAATGGTTATGTTACACAAGAATTATTGACTGGTATTTTTATTTATTGTGAAATGTTTAAGATATAGAAGAATTCCTCATCACTAGAATAATTACAGCTGGCCTTGCAAAGTGTTGCATCTATTTGCGCTCCAGTTTAATTTTTGTTGAAAGATGTCTTGTCTTGTACTGCAGGATATGGCTTCTTTAACGCTGACAAGAGCAGCAGCGCCTGTGAGGTTTGGCTGGGGGCTGTGGCTGAGCTGCCGTTCTTGCAGTTGGAGGTATAAGCAGAGAAATAGTTCATCCTGTAAAGCTCTGCTCGGCTCTTGCAGCAACCAAGCTTGCTCATCAGCAGAAAGAAATCCCTTCGAAATGCTTTGGTGAAGATTGCATACAGAAAAGGGTTGGCACAGGAGTTGACGGGGTAAAATAAAACCAGCAGAATCTTGGAGTTTGTTACTGTGATGAGAGGTACTTTAAAGGCAGCAGATATGGCAAAAAAGGAGATTGGGGCCATGCAGGTAAAATCTGTGAAGATCAGTATTGCCATTCTCTTGGCGACCTTGGTATCTTTATTGGCAGCTACCAGCTCTGGATTCTGAACAGCTATGTAAATCTTAATGTAGCAAGCACAAATGACAATGAAGGCAACAACATTTAGCACTAAGATCAGCAGTATGTAGGCTTGGGAAAGACCCATTTCTATATCCATGGGTAAACAAATGCTGACTTTCATGTAACTGCTGACCCCCAGGAGAGGCAGTGCTGCTATTAAAATGGAGAATATCCACCCACCAAGCATGATGGGCACAGCATGCCTCAGTCGTAGCTTTTGATCCAGCTGCATGGCGTAGGTGATTGTATGCCACCTTTCTATGGTGATCACCATCAGTGTGTACACTGAGAGCTCGCTTGCAAACACAGTGAAAAAGCCAGCAGTGCTGCAGCCACTGCCCGTTTGCCAGTCTATAGCGTGGTTGTAGTACTGACCACTTGTCTGGGCATCAACAGAAGCAATGAGCAGCAGATAAAGTCCCATGCAAAAATCGGCAAAGGAGAGGTTGCACATGAGGAAGCGAGGAACAGTGAGCTTGTAATGGCTTGTTATGAGAACGAGGAGTACAGTGAAGTTGCCAACAATGGCAAGGATATTTATAAACCAAATCAGGACTCTGAGAAAGCTGTATCCCAGGATGTCTTCACAGGGATTAAATGCGTCTGGTTCTGGAGTGCACGTGAGTATTTTAGGCTGACAAAAGTCATACTCAAAGTCGAAGCTGGTGATTTCACTGTCACCGAAAATGATTGAGTAGCTGTAAGGGGAGGTTTCTTCATCTGTTGCAAATGGGTACATGTTTTCTGCTGACCACAGTGATACGTTGTGAGAGTCATCTCTGTAACTAGTAAAAAAACAACCCCCGCAAACAGAAGTGAACTATTTTTACATGCTACTCACACTCTTTTGCAAAATACAACAGATAACAGTTGTTTTAAAACAGTTACCTCCTAGATGTGTTTCTACAGGGTGGTTACATTTAATGAAGCTTTGTAAGGATGCCTTTTGTTTGGGTAGCAGCCTTGGAGAGCAGCAGAGGTCATAGTCACATCCATGGGAATGCTTTCTTATACAATTCATTTATTTGTAAGTACTTTATCTTGATTGCTTTGTAAGCGAGCCATCTTTTTCATGCTGTCAGTAGACTGCAGTTCAAACTACAGTAACACTTGAACTGATGGATTATAGGTTTGATGCATATAGGTTTATCAGGAAGAAGCCAAACTAAAATAACTTAAGAATTTTAAATGTGCACCCTTACCTCCCTTAGGAAATGCACTTACTGAACAAAGTTCTGAGACTCTGTATGATTTGGGAAACGCTGAGGAATTTGGTGTTCACAGTATTATATAGTAAGGGATAGAAGTGCATGGTTAACTAGATAATGTCGACGGCTAGGATTATATTAAGTTTAGACTGGACCTGTTGCCTAATTACAAGTGTTTCTAGATGTTTAAAATAGATCTCTCTAATCTCAAGGTCATCAATACTGTGGGGATAAGCCTACCAAAGAAGAAATATTTTAAAAACAAGCACTGTCAGAACAGGCACCTATTCTACAATTATCCAGTCATCCCAACTGTGAGTGTTTGATGGGCAAACACCCAATCTGCAGTGTGAGACCTAAGAAAGCACCTCTACTGAGGACAATTCTTCAGAAAAGTGGTAACTTTGGGCTAACTTTATAGCATGCTTAAACTTCCATGTCTGCTGAAGTGTGTACACTAAACTATTTTTCTGGAGTAGGGTTTTAACTGGCAAATGAAGTTGAGCTGCTTTTCAGCTATTCCTGTTAGACAAAAAACTTCCCAATCTTGTTATCCTAACTCTTCTCTCCTGACCTGGTTTCAGCTGGAATAAAGTTAATTTTCTTCCTAGTAGCAGATATAGTGCTGTGTTTCTGTAATTCAGTTACTGTTAATGCTACTGAGAGATACACGTTAACAGATCATCCTACAAACTCAGTGATGCTCTTCTCAGTGATGTCCAGTGATAGGACAAGGGGGAACAGGTGCAAGTTGGAACATAGGAGATTCTGGATGAACATAAGGAAGAACTTTTTCACTGTGAGAGTGACAGAGCACTGGAACAGGCTGCCCAGAGAGGTTGTGGAGTCTCCTTCTCTGGAGCCATTCAAAACCCGACTGGATGCGTTCCTGTGTGACCTCCTGTAGGTTGTCCTGCTCTGGCAGGGGGGTTGGACTAGATGATCTTTCAAGGTCCCTTCCAACTCCTAACATTCTGTGGTTCTGTGGTTCTGTGTGGTTTTGGATTTAGGATGATAATAATGTTGATAACACACTGATGTTTTAGTATAAACACTGCTTCTCAACAACTAAGTCAAGGTCTTTCCAGTTTCTCATACTGCCTTGCCAGCGGAGGCTGGGAGTGCACAAGAAGCTGGGAGGGGACAGAGCAAGGACAGCTGACCCAAACAGGCCAAAGGGGTATTCCATACCATATGATGTCATGCCCAGTATATACTCTGGGGGGAGTTGGCCAGGGGACACTTCAGTTTGGGGATTGGGTGGGCATCGGTCAGCAGGTGGTGAGCAATTGTATTGTGCATCACTTGTTTTGTATATTCTATTTATTTTTTATTATTATTCCTTCCTTTTCTGTTCTATTAAACTGTCTTTATCTCAGCCTGCGAGTTTTATTTATTTATTTTTTTGTTTTATTTTTAATTCTCTCCCGTCCCAGTGGGATGGGAAGTGAGTGAGTGGCTGTGTGGTGCTTAACTGCCAGCTGAGGTTAAACCACAGCATCTCCTTACATGAAAAACTGCTCAATGTCTTGCTTTTACTTGCCTGGCTTAAACTGGAAGAGCAGGGAATATATTTGACTCTTTATCAATAAAAAACAATTGTGATTTTCTGCGAGGCCATGTAAATATGCTGCCATGTACAAGCTGTTGATTTTATTTTTTTTTTCTAATAAGAGCTCGGGATTTTCAGCCAATTTCTGCTGTGGTTCCCAAACTTTTCAACTTGCAGCCTTTCAGCCCGTGAATCATGACTTTAGTTCCATTTGCTTAATATAATGTCTGCTGAGAGAATTGCTAGGATTGAGACTTAGCAAAGCAAAAAGCTTCAGGAGCTGGTAGATGGAGCACAGTATTTAATACACAGTAGGAGTGCTACAGATGCTAATCTGAAGCAGGGGGATTGCTCTGGTGTAGGCACTGGTGTTTTGTGTGATCATATTCCTCACTGGGGTGTCACTTCACTTGCCTTTATAATGTGATCTAATGCTGTGTTTACCTCCTTGCCTCATCTTGCTTCTCCCCACAGCTACCCCTGATAGAGGCAATATATTCTTGGTCTTTTTGAGTGCCTGGACTTTGCCTTTTCTGCAGTCCTGAAGTACTTCATTTTCCAGTTGGGAGTGGAGTGGACAGGACTAAGCGAGGCACTCAAAGATGCCACAAGGAGGCAGCAAATGAGGCAGTGACAAGAGAATCAAGGCAGTTGTTGCTTTATAAAAGGCTGAATAAAACCAAAGGGCAAGTGTAGGAGGCCTCACCAACCAGCAACCAAGATAAAGACCAAGGAAGCCAGTATCCCAATGGATCAGTAACATTCCAGCTGTATTTAGCTGTTGAAATTTTGTAACCATAACCTTGTTTTTCTAGACTTTGCAATGCCCTGACCCTACCTCAGGGCTAAAGAGAAGTTCCAAGGTCACTTATTTAGCTGTAGTGGGATGGATAGTTGCAAATCCTTAAAATTCTCCATTAAATATTGGTTTAGAGCCTGTGTCATCCAGCACAGCCAACACCACAGTTTTGATGTTAGCCTTTCTTACTGCCCTGTTGGACACTGTCAAAGAGAACTGTGATGATATGGAAAGACACATTTAGAAGAGGTAGACCAATTGCATAGGGTCATCACACTTCTAACTCAGGGACTCCATTTTTACTGTGGAGAACTACTGACACAGAGGCTTCAAATTATCCTTTCTATAGAAAAAAAATATTAACACTAGCAGCTTTTCTTTGAATCACACAAACAACTGCAGTTATCTCAGGGCATGAAAAGTCTCCATTAACTTTCTTAAATATTTAATCACTGCTTTTAAATTCTTTCAAGAATTCAGAAGAGAAGCTGGAGTGATGAGTAAAGCTCATAAAATTATGTTTTTTCTTTCTTTTCTTTTGAACACCAAAATCACAAATCTTGGTTTAATGATAGTAAAATTACGATTGTGCAACTTGTAAGGGTGACTGAATGGGCAGAAAAAGACTTGCTGTTTTAGGAAAAACACATGAACAGCAGGAGGGGAAGGTCTGTATTTGCTACTTCTAACATCTATATGCAGAGGTACTTACAATAATTCATTAGTTGGTTTCCTCAGGGTGCTTTCACACTCTTTAGAGAAGTTGTCAAAAATGGAAAGCAAGGATTTTTTTCTGAAAGAAGGATGAAAACAAAGTTAAATTTCAGTCTGAACTTTGGCCAAATTCTCATCCTGTCTGCAAATGATCTTCACAGACATGGAAGTTAAGGTGGAGTTGGCTTCACAGCAGTGTGAACATTCATGTAGACCTCTGGAAGTGGGGAGGAGAAGGCTTCAAATATTGTGACAGTAGGCAGTACCCCGTGGCGAGTATAAGGATGGTCTTTCAGCTTGATTATTGTTTATTATGTATTTTTTTATTGTGAAATAAGTTGAGCTGAAATTAAAACGTATGTTTTGCCTTATGAAATATTGTATTGAAGTGGGCCAGATTCTGCACCAGTATGAATGGTAGCAGTTATGTTGGGTTTTAAAGAAGTGCATGTTAACAAATGCTGGGAAGCTGGTCTGATACTCCCTTTTAAAACCTGCTTGGGATCTGGAGGTAGACTTCACATGTTCGAAGTAAAGCAATTTGAAAGGTACAAGTTCAAAGACAACATATTTGGCAAAACCTCTGGTTTTGAGGATTTGAAAGTATGGGCTAGGTACTATACTAGTGTGAATGGAAATGGCTTTGTCTGGCTTTGTTGGTGTGACAGTAGAAAGATCCAACAAAACCACTAAGCTCTTTTGTGTACTTTTTGGAGAATTGGACACCTGGAAGCTTATACAAAGTTTTATGTATAATGAGAGAAATAAGATACCAATATAAGCCCCTGTGTGATGCTTATAACTAATAAGATGGCAATAGAAGAAAAAAGAAAGTTTAGGCAACTGAGTGCAACCTTCCAGGTCTCTTACATGGCTCAGGGAATGAGCACATCACAATTGTACCCCAGAAATCTCAAGAATATTTGATCTGTGGACTTTATTTCACTAACATCTGATGCTGACTTAAGTGAACCTGCTTGCCCAGTCAGATGGATGCAAGACCATGTCACCATATCTCACTGATCAGAGTGCAGTCCATAGGTGCTAAGGAGTTGGGTATGGAGTAGTATGAAGTGGGTGGGATGACTGTATGTAGAGTACAGGGCAACAGAATGGAATGGAAGAAGACAGAAACAGGCTGCAGCTGTGTAACCATGGAATGCATAACTACACAAAGACTCTTTCCTGTGTAACCTGGGAAGGCCCTGGGAGGTCTTGGTGTCTGTGGTCTTCTGCTGTCATCAGATGACAAGAGAAACAGCCAGAGATCTGCCTCTCATTCCTTTGTAGTAGCTGGTCATATAGAAGACAACAGCCTGTTGCTTCTCCAGGTTTTTGCTCCAGCTGAGGCTGTGCAGATAGGTAGCCCACCAGCACTGCTCTGAACTCTGCTGATGCTCTAGTTAGGAGGGCAGTCTAGTTTCCTGATGTGCCGGGTTGTTTTGTTTTGTTTTTTCCCAGTTTGCTAAGAAAACAGTCACTAAATACAAGAAAGTGACTTACTAAAGCACTCCTGTTTTTATAGAGCATGATCATGTTGCAAAGTCAAGCACCTGAAAATTCATATAATGTCAGAAAGGTAGTTATCTTCATCAGAATGAATAAAACATTTTTTTTTTTTGTCCTAGAGCTGCTTCTGCATTTAATACACTCAGAGACTTGATCTGGGACTGAATCAGAGTTTGGTAGCAATAAAAATGCTTAACTGTAGGTTTTTTGCTCTACTTTTGCAGAAGCAGGGACCACTTAGTAAAATGAGGTAGGCAGAGAAATCATAGCATCACTCCTAATTTTACCCTAAAGAATTGAATTCTACTCCTGCCTTTGCAATTGTAGTCCTGCTGTGATGGCATGCAAGTCACACAGATCAGGCTTCCCACAAATAACTGCTCAGGACATCTTCTCTGTAGAGACAGAAGTGTGGAATCCTCATAGCTTCAGCTAAACTCATTTGGAGTTGCTTTCACTGCCTAAAACCAACTGAGAGTTGATTTCTTTGAAAGAAAAATGGTGAAAAATTAGCTCTGGTTGTCTCAGACTGCTGCAAATTAGCAGATGCAAAGCGTTCTCTGCGCCACAGTTTCCAGTCCTTGGGAGAACAATACTCACTATTGTTATCTGAAAGCATTGGAACTAACCTGAGTAACCAATTTCTGTAGGCTTGTGTCAGGTCCTTATTTTGGTGGGTAACTGAAAGCCCCGTCTTTCCTACTAGGTCATTATATCACCTGGACAATGTGCTATTGATGGGGATGTATCTTCCATGTGCCATTAGGCTTTTTTATTGAGATACTAAGAAAAATGTAAGGTTTAAGCAAACAGAATAATGTTCCAGCATGAGATCCATTTATGTTCTAAAATAAATTGAAATAATTTTCCTGGCTTTAGTAGATATCTGTTGTTTTGTGTGGAGCCTTGTGAAGTACCACAGCTTCCTTGTTACCAGAATAAGGATAATCAAACCTTGTGAACTGAATAAAGCAGAATTGCCATTTTGCAGCTTCTGAAGTACTGCAATACAATAATGTGCTATTTGGACTTACTTTTCTGTCCTTAGATTTTGAAAAGCACAGCAGTGGCTGGGATACGTTAGAACAGCTTCCAGAAGACTGCCAAATTTATCCAGTGGTGGCAGTCTCTTTAACGAGTAAGATGATGTTGCATTTAAGACTTGAATGGCCTCAAGCCCATAACTAGGCAGTGACTCCAGTGCTGTTGAAGAAATATCCCTGCAAAGCAAAGAGCATTCTCTTTTCTTTTCATACATATAAAAATACCACCAAAGCATGATGGTAGATAACAGTGACTCATTTTTTCACAAAGGTCTAAATCTGCAAAGCCACTTCAGCACCTGATACCCATCTCGGAAACATGGTCTGTGAAACTACAGAGCATCCCTGCAGCCCAGGAGCCCCAGTGAGGCAAGAAGCATAATTTGTCCTGGTGAAACCAAAACCCACTGATCCAGGGGCTATGCACTGGCCTCTGAAAGCCACCATGCATGGAGCTAGGGATGGCTCTTTAGGCCAGAGAAAGGGAGAGAAAGTGGGTGAATGTGACTCTCCAAGCAGTTAACAAGTGTGACACCCTCTTGGCTCTCTGCTTGGCTCTGAAGGTGTTTTAATTAAATGGTTATTAATTAAAACACATAAAAGGATTCATCATTCTTGCCAAGACAAACTTCAGCAGTTTGGCTTACAGTAACTTCAGAGGGGCTGTTCATGTGAGGAGAGGCCATTGACATGACTAAGGATTTTCAGAGTCAGGCCATTAAACAGGGGAAAAAAGGCTACAATTGTGAAAGTGACTATTAGTAATGCCATGTACTGTAAAGCACCAATAAAAGGAACAAAATGGCACGTGTGGCACAGAGTGCTATTTACAGAACCACCCATTGTGTTTTATTACATGGAGTTACTGCCAAATGCAGCCCTCTAGTAAGTACTTGACTAATAAAGCAGGAGGAGGCTAATAATGTGTTTTATTCAGCACAGGCTGAAATCAACTAGCATGCAATCAACTAGTTCACTTTTACAACCAAATTCTAAAATAATATATTATAAAAACATACTCATCCTACTGAAAGACAAGTTATTTGGCAATGTCAGAATATAAGGCACAGGGATAGGATCAGGAGGATCTGACACAAATAAAGCAGAGGCTGAACTATCTAAGGGGTGGAGGTCAATGCTAATGCTAGAAGTGGCTGATAGGGATTTGTCATGGTGCAAACTGAGCCTTCTGCCCTGTAATTTCATGACGTCTTGTTGAATCACAGAATCACAGAATCCCAGAATCCTAGGGGTTGGAAGGGACCTCGAAGGATCATCCAGTCCAACCCCCCTGCCAGAGCAGGGTCCCCCAGAGTCCATCACACAGGAACGCATCCAGGCGGGGTTTGAATGTCTCCAGCCAAGGAGACTCCACAGCCTCTCTGGGCAGCCTGGTCCAGTGCTCTGGCACTCTCACAGGAAAGAAGTTCTTCCTGAGATTCACATGGAACCTCCTGGGCTCCAGTTTGCAACCATTGCCCCTTGTCCTATCATTGGTCATCACTGTAAAAAGCTTGGCTCCATCGTCCTGACCCTCACCCTTTCCATATTTGTAACCATGGATGAGGTCACCCCTCAGTCTCCTTTTCTCCAAGCTAAAGAGCCCCAGCTCCCTCAGCCTTTCCTCACAAGGGAGATGTTCCACTCCCTTCATCATCTTAGTGGCTCTGCGCTGGACTCTCTCAAGCAGTTCCCTGTCCTTCTTGAACTGTGGGGCCCAGAACTGGACACAATACTCCAGATGTGGCCTCACTAGGGCAGAATAGAGGGGGAGGAGAACCTCTCTCGACCTACTAACCACCCCCTTTCTAATGCACCCCATTTCCATTTTACAAGTGGAGGGTAAGAGATGAAGTCTCCTAGATTCAAAGCCCGTGTTTGCTGAGGTGAGGCAGCCCCCGTAGCACAGAGCAGTCCCCACAGGTACCCATACACCCAGGTAACAGAGCAGTGGGTACTTACAGGACGTCTGGCCCTGTGGCCCCCCTCAGGGCATCATTGTGTATGTGTCTGAGGTTCTTGTTGTCCTTCAGGATTCTGTGGAATCAAACATTAACTCCTTATGTCTCTATTTTAAAATTACCTTTTTGGTTACTTCTTCCCATCTATTTCTTCTTAATCTTTTCTCCCACCACAGTGGTTACTGTTGCAATATCTGCGAGCACTTGTATATCTCATGAGACCTTTTCCTTTGCAGAGGCCAATCAGACCATTATCACCTACACTTAATTCTGATCATTTCCAGTTTGTTCTGACTTAAACCAGGAAAACCAGTCCAATTGCTTCACTGCAGTAGCAGCACACAAAAATGCAGCAAAAGTTTTGCCCAAACCCAGAGGCTAGTCCCAGAGCATGTGAGAGTGATCTAAAAACTATTGATGTTTTCAACATAAAATGTAGGTTCCTGAGTTTGGGTATGTTTTCAAGATTTCCACTACTGCTACTAGGTTTAGAAATGCATTAATTTTTATTAAAAATAATGAGCTTTTCCCAGAAAAACTGCAGAATTTATTACATTTTATTAAAAATAATGAGCTTTTCCCAGAAAAACTGCAGAATTTATTACATTTTATTAAAAATAATGAGCTTTTCCCAGAAAAACTGCAGAATTTATTACATTTTATTAAAAATAATGGGCTTTTATCAGAAAAACTGCAGCATTCTAAGGGGCAGTGTTTCAGGAAAAGCAATAAGTGCTGCAGGATTAACAACCAAGTCACAATGACACTGAAACATGCATTTTTCTAATGGGTGTCAGGAAGTGCAAGACAGTCAGTTAAGCTGAAGGAAGAGACTTTGACTGTATTTGAACTATTATTTACTGTTTAAAAAAACCTGAGGAGGGGAAATATACTCACAATTGATTCAGCTTTGTCCCATTGAAGGCATGGCTGTGGATATCTTCAAATCCATTTTTATATAATTTGCTAGGGATTAAAAAATAGGTGTAAGGGAAAAGATTTGGAAAAGACAAGTTTGTGTTATGTACTACAGGTTTCCAACCTTGATGCTACATTAATTTTAATGATTAGAGTGTCTGGCTTATAAAGAACATAGGTACCTAACTATTGCATGACTTACATTAACTCTAACATTAAGATGCAGTTGCAGTTTAAATTCCCTAAGCACCTTCCTGTTGAGCTGTTGAAGAAAACTTCTGCTCACGTACAGATCCTCCCTCCTCTGAGGGGCTTACCTGTGCTTACCTTAGGCTGAGGTCCAGAAACAAGACATTAGGTCAGGTAAGCTCCTGGCATGAGGACAACAGCCTGGAGGTAGAAGACCTGGATTTTGTGATGTGAATGGAAAACTTCAAGGGCTAGAGAGGTGTCAGATGGAAAGAAACAATAAAGCCCAGAGGGTGCTGCTGGATTGCAGGTCCCCTGTAGACAGACAAATCTTCCAGCAGCCCAAAAACCAGCTTTGTAGAGAGGTCGAGGTGAGCTGTGTATCATTCAGTGGCCAGTGAGCTATCAGCTCCTCCAAAGTACTGCTGCCAGGCTTGATCTGTGTCGTGGAAACCTTGCTGTCCCCAGTGCTGCACAGGGACACCTGGTGCCACCCTGGGTTCTTAATTCCCCACCCTGGGGCCAGGTACCTAAAGGCTGGGCTCTGCTGCACCTGAAGTCCAGCTCTAGTCCTTCATTAGGAGATCTAACCTATGGGTCTGATTTCACTGAGAAAAATCCATCTGAGATGTTAAGTTCATGCTTCCAATATAATTTCAATATAATCAACTGTATATCATATTTTTTCTTTAATATTAAGCCCTAATAGAAATTTTGGTGCAGTTTATAAATGAAAATAAATTTCTGTTGTTGCTTTTCCATGTGTTTTTGGGAGAGCAGAAACTGGGGCTATGGAACCTGCTCCCAAGAAAAGCTGGGAATGTAGGGAACACCTGGCTACAATTGATACGGGAAGGGATCTATCTCAGCCCAATGCTGAAATTAATTATTTCCTTAAAAGCCTTAACGATACATAGGATCAGTTTCCCCATTCACAGGACACACTAACCGTTGGAAAGACTGAATTAGCTATTTGTAGTGCAAAGCATTCCTGCAGGCTGACTTTTCACCTTCATAGATGACTTGTGTTTCACCATGCTGCAACAACTGGGATTACTTCAGCTAAATACAGTTAATGGCATGGGGTGGAGTTAACATGTAGCTCTACAATTAAGAAGCTGCTGATAAGGTAATTCTTTCCTTCTTGTGGCAAGCTCCCTCTCACAAAAGGATGGGAGAAAACTGACGGCTGTCTCCTGGCTGAGTTAGACTCCCTCCCATTTAATGCACTTTGGGGTTATGGTAAAAATTGTAAGCACCTTTCTCTATCTCTTGTATGTTTTTTTTCTGGCACTATTAACAGAATGATAATTTTGTTGAAGTTATTTTGCAAACTGCTGGTAGGAAAGAGGCTCATACGATGAAATGATGCCCTAATCTAAGCAATTGCTCCACTTTTATGTCACATAGGAGCAGTCTTCAGTCACATTTATGCTCAGTTCCTCTAATTGTTTCAGAAGGTATTGGTCAATTCATAAAATCTGTGTCAAAATTACTGTCGTGCCAGCACATCAACCTGATGAAGGGCCCAATCCAGTCAGCTGCAGTACTTCCTCATGTGCACAGCTGATCTGTGAGTGCAAATATGCATGGAGTTTATGGGGAGGGAGGTTGGTACACACTTGTCTTAAGATAAAGCTCCTCATTTGGACATGTATTACCTTTTAATTATAGAGTCTGGTTCGCAAAGGCTGGCTTTACCGAAGTCCAAATTGGCGTTTGTGGCTACAACACAAAGTAGGTGGCCAGCTGCTGCCCTCTATTGCTCAGCTGGTCCTTCCTTCGGAGACCTCCACTTCAGCCACATCCTGCAGGGAGGCTCAGTCTGGGATTTTTCCTATTTCAGCAGTTCTTTTTAGAAGTTTTTGTGAGGGCAAGGGTGCTGCAAAATTCATGCATGGTTCTTGCTGTGCTGGCAGATGACACTTCATCTGGGCTTTCTGCTGCTTTTTGAGTTCCTCAGGTGGGGCATCTCACTTAACATCAAGCCCGCCAGTCTCACAGGTGGCTGTGGTAATGAATCCACAGTTTGTTAAAGGGAAAGTCTTGGTGTGGAGACTTGTGGGAATCAGCATAAGCTGAGTCAAGGGAAATCAGGGTAAGAACAAGCATTGGTACTTCATACCAATTTGTTATCTCCCTTCCTCATCTTCAGAGGTACCCTGTGCAGCTGAAGCTCAGCAGCGTTAGATCAGTAGTATCTGCCTGGTCGGTCCCAGCGGTCTCAAGTGCAGCTTTTGGAGTTTATGTCCCGTTGATGGTATTTTTAAAAACAATGTTGCATGGGAAGATAAGGATTTGGATTTCTCTTCTTATTTTCTTTCCTAAGTGAAGTTAGCTTTTGGATAAAACCCTGCTCTTCAGCTTGAAGAACACTCCTCAATTTCCTAAGCATTTCAAGTTTAATTCACAATACTACAGACATGTATTGTATGGGGCTTAATTTCAAGATTTTTGAATGTAAACCTGCTTTCCTCAAGCAGAAGCATTATCCTCACAGAAGGAACTGGAGCTAGGATTATTTTACTCACAGTGTCAGCGATTCATTGCTCATCCCCTGGAAAGCATTCTGTGGTATAGTTGTCATACGCAAGTTATCACAGAGCTCCCTTTGGGAGGAAAAAGAAAAGGGTATTGTTGTCAGTGATCCAAGAACAAGATGGAAGAGACTCACAGCTGGGTTAGGTTGGGTCTCTACTTACAAAATAAAATGAGCTTCTAATGAGAAGATCTGTGTCAGATCTGGAAATTGTCTTATTCCAGTGTTACAAATGCTCCTAGAGGAAAGCATAATTCCTATTTACAGGAGAAAAGATTACCAGAGTGGATGCAACAAGAAGCTAACTCGGTAGGTACAAATTTAAAATGTTTTAAAAGGTGAGTGACAAATATCATAATTCCCAATTAGGCTCCAGTTGTGTTTGTAAAAATTAAGTTTTATAGCATCTTCAAGCAGTTCCTGGAGAAGCAGCAAATATTCTCTCTACATTAAGCACAAGGAAGAGATTTTAGTTATCCCTTTTGCATAATACCTTGTCTATCTGAAAGCTTTATTCCAGAAATAAGCACTTAGCAGAACCAATTTGCAGACTTTACTGCTGTTTTGTCCATTACTGCCCTGCCCTGGGTTATTTTATTTTCTTGCCTATTGAAAGACCTCACTATTGGTTAACTGCATGTTAAAGCTATCGTAAATGAGGTATGTATGGTAATGCATGAAAAACTTAATTTTTCCTTATATTCCTTTCTGTAACTTGTCCACTCCTTTGGGGGAGGAGGGGGAAGGAGGCAAACAGAAAAGAAACAGAACTCTTTCTTACAAGTATTTTAGCCTTGGAAGGTTTCTGAATGCTCCGTCCTCAATGTGCAACAGGTTTTTTGTGTTCAGAATTAATCTGTAATGAGGGAAAAGTATCTCAGTATTATATATGTTATACATTTGGGAGAGTCCTGAATTCTAGTGTTTGGCCTTGTCAAAAAAGAGTGAAGTGCAGAATATGGCAGAAGGCTCTCCTGTTGTGAACAAACTTTCTGAAAACGTACCATGAGTGCAGTTCAAAGCACTATGAGTAATAAAAATGGCCTGTAATTGTTAGGTAGCCAACAAATGATAGCAGCTCCTGTATTCTCACGGTTCACTGAGCTGAGATGATCTGGTTTGGATATCTTGGTCACTAGTGGGAGTTAGCATTTTGTCATTGCCCGCTGGTTCTTTGGGATATGTGTT
The DNA here is from genome assembly GCA_013398125.1 of Aegotheles bennettii. NCBI lineage: Eukaryota > Metazoa > Chordata > Aves > Caprimulgiformes > Aegothelidae > Aegotheles > Aegotheles bennettii. The sequence continues at coordinate 138,661 of VZRW01001964.1, read as the reverse complement.
TTGGAGATCATGGCGTGCCTAAAGCACTGAGCTTCTGCTCTACTGCAGGGGCTTAGAGGCATGAGCGTGCTACCACTGCGATGGCTGTGCCTCCAATAGGTCATCTTGGAGGTGGGGCTGAGCAAGGAGCCCGAGTTCTGTGCACGTGCATTTGTGCCTGGTCCTTGCCCCACAATCAGATGCCTTTGTACCATCCCGTGTTTCTGTCAAATTACTGATAATCTGCCCAGATAGTATAGGCAGTTCTGCAGGTGTTTTAACCTCTTAGGGCACCATGGTCCTTAGCAGAGCAGTGGTGAGTAGCACCAGATGCCTGCTTAGATATGCAGAAACTGGGAGATGAAGATAAGTGTGTGAGAAATACTGCTCACTACTGGTTGCTCAGAAAATGAGACACAGACCCTCTTAAGTAAGGAGCACTTTCTGCAGCTATACTATCTGTTAAACCTGTATGTTTGCATAAAAGCCCAATAGCTCTAGCTCAGCTCCCTCCCTATGCAGGATTTACAGAAGTCAAAGGTTTTAGTATATGAAATTGTAACAAGAGTTCAAATTCCAGAACCACATTAAACCCACCTCCCCTGATCACCCATTGAAAGTGGCTGTGAGTGCAACTGGAGGCATCATGCAATGTGAGGCATATGGAGCATTCAACATTCAAACACATTTTCTTTCTAGCCTTCTGTAGCTCTTTAATGATCTTGCTTAGTTCTTTGGTTTTGGCAAATGACAAGCTATCCATAATCAAATCCTTTACTCCTTCCATAAACCCACCATTGCGTCCAGTGGCAGTTGGACCCAATCAGAGGTGGGTAATTCTGTGTCTCTTGCTTGTGTGAGCAGGTAACTGGCTTCAATGGAGCTCACATATAAGGGAAAAAAAAAAGAGACTTATTTATCCTCACTCAGTTGCACCATTTTTCAGCCACTTGCTGCTCATGCTGTGTGAAAAAGACAGTAATGAGATATTGTATTAGATTTATAGTTTTCAATTTCACTAAATATTTCAGAGCACTCTCCTAGTCACTGCTTTAACTCACCCTCTCTCTCAGATGCCTGTGCTATGCAGGTCAAGTTTAAAATCGGTACATGTTCTGTTTGAGTAATATTTTAGGGCTCAAAAGAACAGCTATGCATACTAAGCAGCTGTACTTAAACACTGTAAGGCTTTGAAAACCACATCTTCAAAAAGGAAGGTTTTTCTCATCTGTTGTCATCTCGAATTATTTCCCTGCTTAGAAAGCTTGACAGTGCTGACAGAAGCAGACACAGAGCTTCACTCCTGCCACTGAGCTCCCTGAAAGCAATGGGACTTTCTACACATGGATGTCTTTGTGTGATTTAGATCTCCAAGACCAGACCTTGCAGAGCACTCGCTATTCTATATGGTACTTTGGAGAGAAATGGTTCTTGTCATAGATCTATTTCAAAGCCAGCTGAAGTAACAGAGGAAGATTTGGTCCAAGAATACTTCTCTGCAGGCTGTTTACTCCTGGATGATCCAAAATCATGACATGGATGCCTTTTTTTTAACTGATGCTTACATTTCAGACAGAGTGAGAAGGCTGTCAAAGGCACTCGCTTCTATTCTCTCCAGGGAGTCGCTCTGAGAGATTTCACTGTAATGAAAAAGCAGACACAAAGCAATACATTAACAGAAAAAATATCAGAAATCAGCTTTCTGCTTTGTACTTCCTTCTTTTCTACATAGTTGTTCAACTGCCTGCACCAATTTTTGTTTGGCAGTAACATCTATGCCTCACCTTAGACATCTCAAGGGCAAGTGCCAGGAGGGTTTGAGAGAGACCAGCCTTTTGCTATCTTGGCAAAAGGGTATGCCAAGCTTTTGGAGTAAGTACTTCTATAACAGCCAATCTCCATTTTCTCAATAAATTGTAAGTCAGGTAGTGACTCAGGGCCAGAACTAATGTAAACAGAGAGAGCCCAAGCCTGTGACCTGTTTGCTTCTGTCGTTGGTCCTGATTAGTGAGTTTATTTGCATGGACAAGGATGTAGATAATGTTTTCAGTGCTTCATACACTATTATTAAGTCAGGGTGATGGTTGTCTGCTCCACAGATGTAGAAATACACAAATATGCATTCAGTGTACTTTATGAGTATTTTTTTGATGTAATTGCCATTTTCATTACACATATGCAAACTGAAAGGAAGTGGCTCTTTTTCATCATTACAACTGTTTCTGTAGGCACTGTTGGATTTTGATGTGGTGCTGCTTCTATTCCATGCATGTAGCTAATAATAACCAGTGCTGAATACGGAGAACAAAAATTCATGCTTGATAAATGCTTACTAGATTAAGGTTTATGGTGCTACACCAAATTGACTCCTGAAAGTAAATAGTCTGTATTGATGCATATATAGGAGAAAGGTCTTCAAAACAGTGTTTTCTCTTGACAGAATTGACTGGAAGAGCACACCAACTAAACCTAAGATTATAAGCTGTCAAAAAAAAAAAAAAATTTCTAAACAACTGAAATGCCTCTACAAAATCAGAGTCAGTACTGTCACAGTCCTGAGAATTATTTTATTTCAATTGTAATTATGAGAAAACAGTTCCTATCGGTATTGATATAAAACCCCTTAGACCAGAATGAATTCTTTTTTTCACTCATAGTGGCAAAGGAGGATGCACGCTAGAAATCACATATTAAACATGTACATATTTCTTACACAAATAGTCAGGATTTTTTCCATAATCTGCATTCAATGAGACTGTTATTTTTGCTATTGCATAAATGAAGGAAGGATGTAGAACAAGAAGCCTGCTGGTCGCCTGATCCTCAGAGACTCATGGGCTGGGAGGGATCAGTGCCTGCTTGTAGAACTTGAAGACTCTTTAAGGTCTAGGGTCTGAAACATGGTCCTTCTGTGGGATCCCTCCTGCCTGCCACTGGCTTACCATTTACATATGTTAGAATGACTTATGGCAGTGAGAATAATTTATCATCTGATTTGCAGATGGTGATGAGTTGTCAAATAGACGATTTAGAGTTTTATAATTTAAAAATATGCATTTTTTCAAACTAACACTAAATCTCAAAATTATGAAGTGTTCTATAGATTTACTTCAGACAAATACATCAATTTCTATGCTGTTAATTTGGAGAGACACATTAAAAGGACACAAAGAAATCAAATTCTCTTTATGGAAGGGAAAATGTCAATGAACGAAACATTCTCTGTGAGGAACAGGATATGTATACAGTTTGGGAAAGTTTAGCCTCAAGTCATATAGGTAGGAGAAACTTTGTAGATTTAATTGGTCTCCCATCTGAAAACGATAAGTTCTCATTAATCATTCAGAAGTAAGTGAATGCAAAAATACAGTGCCATTGGATTGTACTAAAGTAATTTATTGCAGTGGAATACATGCAGCAGAGTTTAGCTTATTTTCTATTTCCTAGAGTTACAGGAACACAGGAGTTTATAATTTGTCCAAAATTATTTAACCATAAGCACTAAAAGCTAAACCAGTCCAGTTGAATCTATTCAGGTATTTGCATTACCCTCACTCTTCAAGTCTTTGCCTTCAAGAATGCACTACAAAAGGGTTTCCTACTTTCTCTTTTTTTTTCCTTGAAAATAAATTACGTAACTTGTTGGAGCAGGATGATGGCATGTGATGAACCAGCCATTTGATAGACTTGTGATTAAACACGCAGCCACACACCTGAGGTCATCTCGAGGAGTAGGAAGCAGGAAGAACATCAACTGTTTCCAAGTCGGACACAGGAAGGGACACAGGAAGATACACCGGGAAGTAAGGCAACTTCACTTCCGAATGATGTGGACAGTGTGTTACCAGGAAGAGTATGGACCAATGGGAGTGTTGCTAGCGCGCACGACTGCCCCATGTAAGGGGGACGTTAACCAACCAGCAAGCACGTTTTAGGTGTGTGGTCCAAATCTATATAAAGGATAAAAAGTAAATAAAGTGGTCTTTTGCATGATTCATGTTGAATTGGCAAGGTCCATTATTACCCACCCTGCAGTAACTGTCGTGTAAAAGGTGTGTGTGGGGTAAAAGCCTCTGTGAGGTGGCTGGAGAAAGCCCTTCCGTTGAGTCACGAGG
>VZRW01001964.1:91116-125521 GCA_013398125.1 Aegotheles bennettii | reverse complement strand
GCCGCCTTCTGCCGCGCTCCGGCCCCCCAGGCGTTCCGGAGGATCAGCCTTCCCCGACGGGCGGTTGAAGTCGGGTGCAGAGCCTACAGGTGGCCAGCGGAAACTTTGATTTGATTTTCATGGCGCCTGCAAGCAGCCCGGTCCCCGCGGTCCCCGCTCAGGAAGGCTGGAGCAGAGGTGCTGCTCGCGGTTCCTAACGGGGTTACCTGACCAATGGGGTCGGTGTGGAGCACGCACCCAACACTTCACCGGGCTGTGTTGCAGCAGGTGAAGAGTGGCTGACATGGTGGAGGTATGGGCCCTGGAAACTCCAACTTGCCTGGCTATGACCTGCTTTGAGAGTTTGTGTCTAGAGGAAAATATGTCACAGTTCCCTTAAAGGGGTAAATGCTTATTGTGCAGATATAGCAGCCTCTTTAGGGGGATGGAAATGGATGGGATGCAAATGTCCCTGTCATATGCTCTCTTATGGTTCCATGGGCAGTTGCTGTACCTCTGATGAAGGATGGTAATTTGACCAAAGAGAGGCATTTCAGGGTGTGTGGCACGTTATTTTATGATCAATTATACCCTTTGTGTGGAAGAAGCAATCATGTTCTCAGGACTACTTGTCTTCACAAAGGTCCATTCATTTTGTAAGGGACTGTCTTCCACATAACTATCAGTATTGCGGTTATTATTATTTATCACTACAACTGTAACTTCTAGAAGCTATAGTTAGAAATCAGGACCCTATTTATGGTGAGTGATGGAGCAAACCACCAAAAAATATAATCACTCCCCAGAGTAGGATTTGCAAACGAAGTAGAAACGTATGGGTACATCATCGAAAGCTTCATCTGTCTTAAAGTGCACCCAGGAAAAAGTCAAAGAGTAAAGGAGGGAATGACCCAGCACAACATGGGTTTTGCCAGAGATGATTCTGTCAATTGTAGCATTAAAATCATGGACTAAATAGTAAATCCTTTTACAGGTTTCAGTGTTTAGAACTAAAATGTGAGACAGGAATGAGGTGTGTGAGACTTGCGGGGTCCAGGGGAATCCCTGTATTCTCAGTGTGGACTTAGAGGTGGAGATACCAAGTGCTAAGAACTCACTCCCGTGGCCTGGTGTCAACAGCATGACCTGTGTCCATGATCTGGATTGTAAACTGGAACCAAATCTTGTGCAGGAGGGTAAGATGGCAAAGGCCGGCTTTGCTGTCCCTCTCAAGAGTGCTACCATCCTCTCAACCTTCTTCCTTCAGTATCATCCACTCCACTTCAACTGGCAGTGATGTCAGCTTTTATTCTGACCTTGCAATAGTTATGAGGTGCACCCCATCACTTTATTCTGCTCAACTTGGCATACTCTCTTTCTCCACCACTACAGTGAGGTTATTCTGATGGATGGTCTATCTAATTCCAGCTAGCATGTGCATTTGTCGTGTTCTGTCCTCCCTCTCACGTCCCCATCACCTTTGAAATCAAGGAAAATTGTGGGGTTATGAAAGTGAGGGACCAACCAAACTGTGTCAGCCAACCTTGGGAGGACCTGCTCACAATGAAGTCCAGTTTCCTTGAGGTTTCTTTTCCCCCTCCCCAACACTCAGCTGTTGGTGTCATGAGTAGGTTTCTGAGGTCCTGCAGTTTGTTTTCCTACAGGAGAAGCAATCAATGAGGAGAAATTTGGATATATTCTTGGGTTATTTACATGTGCTCAGATACCTGGATTTCGGAAAGCAGCAGCCAAAAGGCAAGTAAAGAAGTCTCTTCTCAAGACTCTTCCTGCCAAGCTGCTGGTTCCTGAGGAGCAGTTGGGTTCCTGAATCGGCTGTGGGCAGGCTTGATGCCAGGAAGCCAGCACTCTGCTGCCAGCTAGCTTGCCTGTCCACAAAGTTGCTTATACTCCTGAGTCAGGCAAAACGGCACATCTTTAAATAAGAATTTGTTTGACAAGCCAGCTTGGAAGAGGATGTACAGCACCACTGGGTGACACCTGCTGTCACTCTTTCCCTGGCAGGTGCTGTGGGTTGCCCGCGTTACCTGCAACATTTGGTGTTTAGCAGGATTTTGCTGATGCTCAGATGCCTTCAAGGATATTACTATCAAGGGGGTTGGAGCAGCATGTGGTGTTTGAAGACATGACTACTCTTCTCAGTGCGGTGCCTGCTGGAAGTGCCACAGTGGTGGCACTGCTGTGCCTGTGTCACACACAGGTGGCTGATCTTGCCTGGGGTCTGAGAGAGGTGCTGCAGTTGCTGTGCTGGAGCCAGGTGGCTTAAAGCTGATTTGAGTATAAGCTGCAGTTACATCTTTGGCACCAATGCAAATATACCACAGGCTGTAGGGGCAATTCTCTTCAGTATTTTGTCCTCAAAGTCAAGTGCCAGTGCCCGTGAGGTGTTTCATGACTTAAGGCTCACCGAGGGCTAGATTTGTGCCAATAACTCCCATCTCTGACTCTTCTCTTCCTGCTTTCAGCAGTTTGTCAGAGGACAGGAGAGCATCACACTTAGCTGTGTAATTATAAAGCAGTTTGTTATTTCTGCATCCTTATGCCCATGTGTGTACATAGTATATATCTTGCAATCAACTGCAAAAACAATTTAGCAGTCTTCAATTGCATTTAGCCCACTGGTTTGCATTCAGCCCACTAATTCACCTAAAGCCGTCACAGGGAATCTTGTACATGTTGTATGGAAAAGCAAATTTACACCCCCAAGCACAACTATCACTGAAACTCCCTCCCAAGAAGTATCATTAAGAAATCTTAGCTGTATATATGCAAAGGTTTTGATGCCCTATTGTTTTTAACATACCTGAATTCTAATTGTAAGCAAAATCTTTATTTCAGATGGAAAGGCATAGTCATTAGTAAGCCTTGTGCATCTGGTCTTGAGCTAATATCTATCCAAAATGAAGTATGCATAAATTATGCATAAATATAGGCATATATGCACATGGTGTTAACTTAAATTCATGTATGCAGGAGTAATAGCTGCTCATATATGGAGGAGACTTATATGGCTCTGTAACTACACATATAAATAGTTTTACACCTACATTCATACATGGCTATATAATAATAATGAGTGTATTTTACAGTTCAGGGAACTGTCTTTATCCTGGCAGTACTCAAGTGGGAGCTTAATTTTGATGTGTTGAAGTTTGACTGAATTCACAAGGAACTAAAGCTATGCCTGATGTTCTGCTCAACTGCTGGCAATGCGCAGTGATCGCTTTACATCTGCTGGAGCACTTTCCTGAATCCTTGCCTCAAGGCCACTGTGCAGAAGTGCACATGAGCCCTTCTGCACACAGAAATTGCAGGAGTGATAACAGACGGGAGGGCTGCAGCTGTAAGTTGTAGGTTTGTTCTGCATGGTCAAAAAATGTAAACAGGAAAACCCCACAGTCCTTACTCCATCTGTTCTCCCACTGATCTGAAATGTGGAGTTGATGAAGCAAGGACTGACAGATTTGGCTCAGAGTAACTGGTACAAGGTTTCTCACTTTGACATCTAAGAGCAGGGCTGAAACCTGCTGGCCCACTTTGCTCAGGAGCAACCCATAACTTGTGCTTGTGGTAGACTCCGTGTAGGCCAATTATTCTAATTTACTATCTTTCCCTCTCTTTATCCATTTGTTAACCTTAACATGCCTTCCTCAGAGAAGTAGTGCCAGTGGAATACTCATGCGTAGAAAAAATTGCTTTTGAGATACAGAACACAGCTAATTACAGTGTTACAATTAGCTGAGTGCCCTGAACAGAGTCCAAGGGGGGGCAATCATAGTGCAGCATCTGCTACACCATATGCTTTCCTAGTTTCCAAAAGATAATGGTGGGCATGTATGCTGCCATGGATTGTGCTTTCTGCCTGAAGAGCAGAGCAGCCCACAGATGCTCCAGTATTTCTTCCACCCAAACTCTGTTAGAAAAGTCTGATGCTGCGTACATCTGTCAGGAGGAATTATGCTTCCTTGGCTTCAGACTCCTTCATGCAGATAGACTTACAATGATGCAACGGTAATTCATATCCCATCTTTATACTTCCTCCCAAGGGTAGGGGTTGTAGCAGGAATGGTGCAGAGGTAACAGGCAGTGTGGCATCGCATGAGTTTGTGCTCAGCTCTGAGGTACTTCTTCTTGTTCACTGGATTACCATGTAAAACAGATGAACTGCTGCTTTCTGGGTGGGTCTTTTTCTTCACCATGGTACTGGAAAGCTGAAATGCTCTGTGTACTGTTTAGTGAACTAAACCTAAAAGGCTCACTATTTTCTATACTATAGAATAACTTTGCCTAGTCCAAAACATCCCAGAATAGTTGTTGTAGTCTTGCCAATATTCTGCTCAACGTGCTGAACTATGGTAGTTACAGTTGAGTTAGAGATGATAATGATTGAGCCATACATTTGCAGGTGTTAAATGAGTCTAGTGGGGCTCCTTGTTTGCAAGAGCATTTGAGTGCCTGGAAGGGACACTAAGCTGAAAAGGCAGCCTGTGAATTGATACATGTACGTGTTATACAGCTAAAGCCTAACAGATGGATAAGGTTTCAAGTAGGAGAAGTTGTAAGCTTTATTCACTAGGTGGCAAAACCCATGGTCTTTGATCCAGTAATCCCTATGTTGGTTGGATCATAAATCCAATAATTATGTACTGTGTAGTTTTCCAGTCCCTCTTGCAAGGACTTTCTTTCACATTCTTATCTATCATTTGTCTCTTGTCTCGCAATGTCAAAAAAGGGTGGAACAGCCATTCGCAATCAGGTTTGAGCCTGATTCCTCTGTCACTTTTAGCACGTATTATGTACTGATTTAGAAACTATTTTAAAATACATTAAAGTCATAATGAGAAATGAAGGAAGCCCTGCACTTCTGAGTGCGTGTTTGATGCTTACCTCATTGAATTCACAAAGAAGGGATTATTAAAGACATAAAAGCCGCCTCTTTATCAGGAGTTAAAAACACTCCAAGGGAAACAAAATCTGTTGTGCTTAGCTGCTGTAATTTAAGAGCCGAATTCTGCTCTCATTTATAACAGCATAAATTTGAATTTGATTGAACTCTGGATTAGCATAGCTGCAAATCAGATCAAAATGTAACTTCAGTTGTTCATAAAGTAAGAAACAGTTTTGCACCTGATCTTGTTCATTTTATCCGTGTATGTGCTCTTACTCTGGGCTTTGACACATCACTCTGGAAAGAAAAATATCCATGGCATATTTGATCTCTTTTTAATGGTCCTAGTCAGAATGGGTATTTTCGATTCTAGTGCAAAATGTGGCCAGATTGGTCAAATTCCACTGGGGTTTCTAGACTTGGCCATTCGCGTGATATTTCAATACTGCATGAAAAACAACGGCATGCTGTCTAGATCCTGAGGTTTTTGGTTCAAGTATTTCATGGACTTTCAGTTTCAAAAGGGCGGCAATCACATCTAGTTTCACGTGCTACATAATGCAGGCCAGTTTGTGTGGTTCTGGCAATGCAGAGATGAATAGGAGAGAGTCTAAAAAGACTGAAGTAATTTCAATAATTAAATATTGGTTTAATGGTTAATACAAGTTCATTATATAAAAATGATAGGTCGCAGCCTGTTGATAAAAAATCAAAACAGCGCATACTGTAATGATTAAAAAAAATACTATTTTTTGGTAAACATTATGAAGTGGGTTAGAAGTTAATGCATTTTTTTTCTGGGAGTTCATTAAAGTAAAAGTTCTTGAGATAGACAAATATATGTAGACTTACAAGGGAAAAATAATTCCAAATCTTAGTGTTCATTTCAGGAAGGACTAGTGTTAGCTATTCTCAGCTTGTTCACTCTCTTACCTCTTCCACTGACATTCAGTAGGGTTACATTAGGTCAAGGTCAGTATTTCCAAAGGTAATTGTCTCCAAGGGTGCAGGACGTTGTGTAATTGGCCATCGGTCAGAAAATGCTTTAATACTGATAAAGCATGTAGGAATGTTTTCTGCTTGTCCTTATGTGACTTACAAAGTATGCAGCTTTTTTTCCCCAACTCCATGTTAAATTAATGGAGTTTGTCAGCTGTGTAGGTAATGAGTTAGAGCATACATTATGTTTTTAGAGGAAGTACATGTGTGTTGCATTGTGAGGCCAAAATCAGAAAGATGAATGTTTTCAACCATCTTGACAACCAGACTATCTCCCTGAATATACAGGGCCTAGTAGCCTGAAAGAAAGCTGGTTTTGTAAAACCTTTTAATGATTACTGGCAGAAATACAAGAAAAATGAGAGACATTTTGATTTACACCAACATGAAGTGAGATTGGAATGAAGTTCCAAGTGACAGCACTGTCAGTTTATTTGTGATTAACTCATACTCCCCTTTTTTTTCTTTTCAGTAGTGCTTGACTGGTGTGGATAAGGAGTTAGTGTAATGCTTGAGAACAGGCCCAGAAGGTCACTGACCGCAATTCTTCCATGTGTTACCTGGATTCAGCTGTGACATGTTTTTGCAAAAGCCCATATTATCACCTGAGGTTGAGGAGCTGGAGTCATTACCAAACTCTTCTGCCTAACTTTTACCTAGCCTAGCACTGCAGCAGCATCACTCTCCAAAGTCTGGTCTATAAACTTCTTGTAAATCCCATGGAAGGAATTAGACACCTCCAAAAAAAAATGATCGCAAATTATGCAAACTATATAAAGACCCATCCAGAGCAAGCCAGGGAGCTCTGGGCAGAGGCATGAATATGAAGCCCAGCTCACACTAGAGTGGGGTTGCTGGGGGCAAATTACTCCATTCATTCAGGATCCAGAGTTGCAAATCCCATCTATCATTTGGGATGAGGAAACCCTTGCAAGCTCGTTCTTGTTTAGTAGAGTTTCCACAGGGAGAAGTGCAGCAGCCTATGAGGGAAATGGTGTTTGGGTTTGGCCCGTTTCCTGCTCTGAGGGGACTTGAATTCGTGCCTCCCACCTTCTAGATGAGTGCTGCAGCTCCTGGCTGGGGCTTGAGCACGTTTCTGCTGCCTTGCAGAAAATAAGGTAGGAGGAAATTTTTCTGCTGTGGTTTAGATTGCTTAACTTCTGGCTGCTCTTATTTTTCTCTATAATTTCTCATTCAGATTAGCTGAAGAGTCTTTGCTGATGTGGCATTATTGCCATTCCCTGTATTTATTATTGCTAATGTCCTCTAAGATGTTAATAACTTCACCCAGCTATGTCTGGAAAGCTTCTTTGCAAGCTTTTGTGCATCTGAAAAGTGAATTCCAGATATTTGTTGATTTAAGGATGAAAAAATCTTCCACTTAGATCCCTTCACTATCTTCTCCAGATGAGTTTACTCTTTTCTTTAGTTTCTGGTACAGACTTCTGGTACAGACCTTCTATCTTTCCAGTTGCTGGCAGTGACATTGGAAGAAACAGACATCTCCAGTCTACTAACACGTGGCTGTGTGGCTGGTGTCACCGCCACAACTTTGGGTTTCTTGATAATGGGATGGCTTACATGGATCCAGGCTTGCTGGCATTGGATGGGATCCACCTTTCTCAAAGGGGGAAGAGGGTCTTTGCTTGGGAACTTGCGGGGCTCATTGATGGAGCTTTAAAATAGATGTGAAGGAGGAGGGGGACAATACCAGGCTTCTCTGTGACAAGCTGGGGGATGACACACCAAGGTTAGAGAGACAGGGTGCTAGTGAGAGCCCTCAGCCAGATAATTTGAGATGAGCTGGATACACTGCAGAACACTTGAAGTCTTATGGAGGTGAGCCAGGGGCTCCTGAGGTAATAGGAGCCAACAGGGAAGCACTGGGGAAATACCTCAAAGAAATTCCAGCCTCTCCAGCCAGTAAGTGAGCTTCATTGAGGGCTGAACTTACATGTCTTTATGCAAGCACATGCAGCCTGGGAAATACACAGGAGGAGTTAGAGAAGTGCTTGTTTCTGCAGGGCTATGATCTTACTGGCATCATGGAGACGTGGTGGGATTAATCCTATGATTGGAGTGTCAGAATGGAAGGCTACAGGCTCTTTAGGAAGGACAGGCGGGGAGATGAGGAGGGGGTGTCACCTTGTATGTCAATGGCTGGCTGAAGCACATGGAGCTCTACCTGGGCATGCATGAGGAGCTGACAAAGAGCTTATGGTTTAGGATTAAATGGAGGGCAGGGGACATTATAGTGGGTGTCTGCTACAGGCTGCCCGACCAGGAAGGCTGAGTGGATGAGACCCTTTATAGACAGATAAGAGCAGCCTCATGTTCACAAGCCCTGGTCCTCATGGGACTTCAACCACCCTGATAACTGTTGGAGTGAGAACACAGCAAGGCGTAAGCAATCCAGGAGGTTCCTGGAATGCATTGACAGTAATTTCCTTCTCCAAGTGATAGAGGAACCAACAAGGAGAGGTTCTGTGCTGGACTTTGTGCTCATCAACAAGAAGGGGCTGCTGGGGAATGTGAAGCTCAAGGACAACCTTGGTTGCAGTGACCATGAGATGGTGGAGTTCAAAATCCACAGGGCAGTGAGGAGGGTGCACAGCAAGCTCACTACCCTGGACTTTAGGAGAGCCGAGTTTAGCCTCTTCAGGGACCTTCTTGGTAGAGTACCATGGAAAAAAGCCCTGGAGGGAAAAGGGGCCCAAAGAGAGGTGGTTAGTATTCAAGGATCACCTCCTTCAAGCTCAGGAGCGCTGCATCCCAGTGAAAAGGAAGTCAGGAAAAAATGTCAGGAGACCAAAATGCCATCCAATACACGGATGAGCAAGGAGCTCCTGAAGAAACCAAAAAAGGAAGCTTACAGAGAGTGGAAGCAAGGACAGGTAACCTGGGAGGAATATAGAGAAATTGAGCAGCCAAGGATCAGGTCAGGAGAGCTAAAGCCCTGATAGAATTGAACCTGGCCAGGGACATCAAGGTCAACAAGAAGAGCGTTTATAGGTATATCAGTGATAAAAGGAAGACTAGGGAATATGTCAGCTCTCTTGGAAGGAAATGGGAGACCTGATTACCCAGGATATAGAGAAGGCTGAGGTTCTCAATGAATTCTTTGCCTCAGTCTTCTCTGATAAGTGCTCAAACCACACTGCCCAAGTCACAGAAGGAAAAGGCAGGCACTGGGAGAATGAAGAACCACCCATGGTAGGGGTAGATCAGGTTTGAGACCATCTAAGGAACCTGAATGTGTACAAGTCCATGGGACCTAATGAGATACATCCTCAGGTCCCGAGGAAACTGGCAGATGAAGTTGCTAAGTCACTATCCGTCATATTTGAAAAGTCGTGGCAATCTGGTGAAGCTCCCACAGACTGGAAAAGGGAAAACATAGCCCTCATTTTTAAAAAGGGAAAGAAAGAAGATCCAGGGAACTATAGGCCAGTCAGTCTCACCTCTGTGCCTGGTAAGATCATGGAGCAGATCCTCCTGGAACCTGTTCTAGGACACATAGAAAATAAGGAGGAAGACCATGAAGATGATCAGGGGCCTGGAGTGGATAGGGGCCTCCTATGAAGACAGGCTGAGAGAGTTGGGGTTGTTCAGCCTGGGGAAAAGAAGAGCACCTTCCAGTACCTGAAGGGGGCCTATAGGAAAGCTGGGGAGGGGTTTTTTACAAGGGCATGTAGTGATAGGACAAGGGGGAATGGTTTCAAACTGAAAGAGAGTAGATTTAGATTAAATATTAGGACGAAATTCTTTTCTGTGGGGGTGGTGAGACAGTGAAACAGGTTGCCTAGAGAAGTTGTGGCTGCCCCCTCCCTGGAAGGGGAGCAACCTAGTCTAGTGGAAGGCATCCCTGCCCATGGCAAGGGGGGTTGGGACTAGATGAACTTTAAAATTCCTTCCAACCCAACCCAAATTCTATAATTCTATTAGTCAACAGCACAGAGAGCTTGAACACTTAATCCAGGGCAATGTTCTGTGAATGGCGCTCACATAATTTCCTCCCCTAATTAGTAGGGAGATAGTTTGCTGGGTAGGTGCTGCGTGTACATCCGAAGCGTTTTGATTCTCAACCTCATGAAAGACAATGGCAAATATTTCCTGGTACAAGCTTGCTACAGATGTAGAATAATATGGATACAGCATTTTAGTTAGCTCTTTACTGGCATTGGTGCTCTTCCCAAAATATTTGTGTTTACTAGATATATATTAGAAAGCTAGAGGAAATTTCTAGATGTTGGTGTTTGAAGGGGATGGTAGTGAGTGCTGGGTTGGAGAGGGCTTGGGCCATCAGAGTCACCACCCCTCTTCCAGGTACAGCAGATGCCATGCCATCACAAGGCACTTGACTACTTTTTTTCTCATCAGGCTATGCTCCTACTTGTTCTTCCACTAAGTTTAGCCTACTGGAGATGAAAGGAAGTTTTTTCAGGCTCATCAGGGCCAGAGTCATCTTTGAATATGAGCCAAAAGAGGATAAAAGCAAGTCTTTGGATAATGGCTCACATCAACAAAGCCCACTGAAGTAGGGAAGGGCCATTAGATGACATCTTGGTGCAGCATTTCTGATTACTTGTTTGGCTTGGGACTAACTGTCTACTTTTATATATTAATTTTGGATATCCCACTGCCTTTCATGATGTCTCTTTTTCCTTTGTAGAACCTCTCAGGCGCGCCCTTTCATGTGCCCCAGATCCTGTCCCTCAGCCTGCTCCCTCGGCCTCCTCCAGCAGAAGTTACTGTTCCCCCTAATGGCAATCCTTGCATTTGTGCCAGCAAAGCATGCCTTGGTGCCCTTCAGCTCGGTCCAGTCCCATTGCTCCTCTCCCAGCCCTGCCAGCCAAAGATGCCCAGAAGAGCATGTCTCTGAGACCAGTGGGGCTCTCGGAGTATGCTCACTGCCTGGCTGACTGCAAGCAGGCAACTGCTACCCCACATCCCTGCTGTCCATAGGCGGTTTTTTTCTCACTATTCCCAGGCCTTGCACAGCCTCCTTTTTTATTCCTTTCAGTGTTAGCTCCCTCTGCCCATGCTCACCTACCTTCATACGCAAGCTCAAGAAGCCAAAGGCAGCACCAGCTGTAGGCCTGATGAAGTCCTGCTGTGCCTCTTGCTTGGCTCACCCTTGCATGGAGAAGCATGTGTGGGTATGAAAGGGAACTGGAAAGAGCTCTGGCTTAGCCAGCAAGCAGTTGCTGTGTGCCCTTCTCTTGGGAGACTCTTCCATCTCCACCTAGTTCTTTTTGGCTCAGAATAAGTGTTGGACTGTACATGTGCCTGCCAGAGAGGAGAGGGTTTTCCAGATAAAAAATGAAACAGAGTATGAATGAGAGAAATACCAGAAAGATGTTTCAGAGAGCTTCCCTTACTTTCCTTTTTCTTGCTTTCTCAGGTGTGTTGTGCCCCTTCCTGAGGGCAGGCTGGCCACAAGATCCTAATCTTTCTTTGCTGTTGTGAGGGGACTTCTTGGTGTGGTTGCTGCATGTGGAACAAATGAGAGCAGTGTGGAATGCTGGTTACTTTAAGCCCATACTTTGGCTGCTTTGGGTTAAACTTAACAGGAACAGGATGCACAGTTTGTTCATATGTAATTGCTGCAGCCCTGCCAATGAAATCCATTCAACACATCTCTTGTTTGTGAAAAATGTAGATGTCAAGATGTCCCTTTCCACACTTTTCCTCATTATTTCTGAGTTGTGTATTGTTTAGCTGAGTAACTGAGAAACTGAAAAAAAAAGGGAATAGTCTCAGAAAAAAAAGCTTCACTGCTTTGATCTTTATTTAACAAATAAATAAATAATTGTTTGATTGACCACATCCTAAAAGAAGGAGAAGACTTTAGATACTCCTTATGTAGCCATGAACCCTTTGCACAGATTTGTATTCTGCTAAAGTAAGGAAGGGGCTCAGGATAAAAATAAAATAGAATATTTTAATTTACAATAAGTAAAAACTAAAGGAGAAGAGTGATTTCAATTCTAAGCTATTCAGATTTCTGAGTATTTGCTAAGAGAGGAGTACTGTAACAGCAAGAAGTGATTACTTTTTTTATTGATCCCTGATGTCCGGGATGTCTTTCAGTTATTAAAATTGCATGGATGTGAGCAATCTCATGAAAAACAAGTTGGGTGTGCTCATAGGACTGAAATTAGTTGTGTGTATTAATCCCACTCAGTTTAAAGGGACAACTGATACAAGTACAGCTACTTGTGGGTCTGTGGGTCTACAGTGTAGTAACTCCTGTCTTGCAGAGATCTGCTAAAGAAGTAAATACTTGCTGAAGCTGCTACACGAGATGGGTGTATCTCTCACCTTCTATCCCTCACGTGTCCCCAGAGGAAGCAGTCAGTTTCAACTCTAAATTCAGTTACTTCAAGTTCACATAGCATTGGCAGGGTGGAACTTGTCCCAGGGGGTAGTCACATACCACTCTTTAGATGTGATTTTACTTTTGTATAACAGCTGATGCAATTTAGATGTACAACATAGACCTGTTTGAATTATGGATGGTCAAGGAAACCTCCTTTTGAGCAATTACTTTTTTGGAGATTATTGGTTTAATCAATGGGGTTGGTGCCAATCTGCCTCTAACCAGATCGTCCTCATGCCAAAGACATGCCAATGTCAAGGCAGATGGCTTATAAGAAACGTCTTGCAGGCTTGGGAATGGAAAAGAACAGCAGGACATTGTCACTGGTTTGGAAGGGCTCAGTCTTGCTTCAGAAATTGTGTTTCAAAAGAGAAGCACAAGCTGCTTTGGGAGAGGAAAATAGGTCTCAGGCTCTCCAGTCTACTCTGCCTAATGCTTTGGGATGTCATGAGAGAGCTGCACAGGGGACCCAAATGTGGTATTATTTTGCTTGTTCCAAAGGTGAAAGGGGAAGACCCCTCTGTCATCTCTCAAGTTCAAGTGATGTAGACCTAACCTGATCCATTTCCCAAAGCACCATTTAGTGTCAGAGCATCGTTAGTGTAGATGACAAGTAATCACAGATGGCTGTATAGTCAAATCTGTGGTCTGACTGGAGGATGTAACTCCTCTATGTCCAGTCATGATCTGACTGTGGTGAGTGTCGAGAAGCACCTGAAAAATTGCAAGCATAGTTTGTTCTCACTGAAATCGACAGCAACTGATAGCTCAGATTTATCTGAAATGGAAGAATTTTTTGAAGTCACATGACAGTTATACATGACAGTACACCCAAATGAAAATTAGGTCTAAATTCAGTACCTAATTTCCTCTGTCCTTTCTCTGCTCATCAACACTAAACTTGTACAATAAAGTACAAATTCTGTGGCTCGGGTCCAGATCTTAGGTATGTTTGGCTTTTCAAAGAGTGAGAGACATGTGGGGCAGAAATGTGAAGGCATTGCATAAAATATAAATAACTGACTTCTAATAACTTGCAACATTCACCATCTCTGAATTATATTTGTGATCCTGTTGCCGTTCAAATTGGTGATCACAAGACTGACAGTAAAGATCCCATTTCCATAGCTAGAACAGCAATGTGTTCCTGAAAACAGAACATCCAAATGTGGATCTACTGTTTCCACAATGCTACTGGGATAAATCCAACATCACCAATGCCTAAATCTGTGGAGAAACAATACCAAACCTTGACATAGTGCTGCTACATTTAGTACTCTTAGTACTTTTGAGTCCTTAAAGCATCCTTCTTTGTATGACAGTGTTAGTGAAAATGAAGAGCTGAGTCATCTAGAAGCCAAGTTGCTTATCAAAGGCACATGGGCAGTTCAAGTTATGATGATTTAATCACTGGTGCCTCATTCTTTTATAGGGGAAAATTGAGATTTCTGGGTGAGCTTGTACTGTAAGTGTTCAGCTCTCTACCTACAGGCCCAGATATGCTGTGACAAGGAGCACAACAGCTGCACATGCTGTAGTCCATTCAAATCTTCAGAGTAGCCCAGTGATTCCTCTGGTTCTCACATTCTCAACTTCCCCGTTTGCTTTTTGGATAAAGAACCTGGTGTTTCAATAATCTAATAATTTCCTGCCCTACTGGGTAGGAAACATCCAGTGATGCAAAAGAAACTTGTGCCTGAATAAGTTTAAAAGAGCGGTCAACTCTGAATATTTGTCTGCAGTAGTAAATTCTTGCAAACTATCTTCTGTCTGTACATCTGCATATTATGTAGTAGCAAAATGCATAACTGTAAGGAATAATTCTGCACCTTAGCATCCTCAGTTCTCTTAAGCTAGGCTCCACACTTTCAACTGTCTGTCTGTGAGAGTGCCAGAGCACTGGACCAGGCTGCCCAGGGAGGTTGTGGAGTCTCCTTCACTGGAGACATTCAAACCCCGCCTGGATGCGTTCCTGTGTGATGGACTCTAGGTGACCCTGCTCTGGCAGGGGGGGTGGACTGGATGATCTTTCGAGGTCCCTTCCAACCCCTAGGATTCTGGGATTCTGTGATTCTGTGTGAACTGAAATACTTTTGGGTTAAGACACAAGTGAGATTACACTTATATGCCATGCTGTAGTGTTACTACTCTTGCAGTAAGAAAACCTCAACGTAGTGATCTTGTAAGACAACATTTATGATGTGTCTAAATTAATTCTAAATTTCACTAAGCAGGAAGCTGTGATTTCTTGTGTCTCCTTGACATACTTTTTGTTCATTTTTTTTCTTCTTTTGCCTTTAGATCTTGTCATAATACAAAACTTGTAAATGAAGGCAAGGGTTTAACAGTTTTGTCTTTTTAGATTTTTTTTTTGGCATAGAGACCCCACAGTGTTACATACCGTAATTAATGGAAAGCAAGAATGGATTGCGTAAACTCCCAATGAATATTGTCTTAGCAAATTAAATCTGATTTAATGCTTTAAGCCAAAGAAATATTTGCATAGCTAATGAATCTGATTAACTTAGGATTAATTTGCAATGTTTAGTCATATGGCTTAAAACTGAAGTGATGCTAGTAATGTGTTAATTGTTATTAGTACTCAAGATAAACAAGCCTGGTACATGATTAAATGTAAATACACAGTCTAAAAAAATTGGTTCAGATTAATAAACAATTAAAAATAGGATAATGCTCCGTGATGATAAAATGAAATCAAGGAGTGTTAATTGTACAAGCAGAAGTTAATAAGTGTGGGGAAAGCACAAGTTTCCTTTTGTCTGCTGAGAGAAGGTGAAAAGCTGCTTCTTTTTGACTTCTCTTTGATTTGCTAATGATTTCTTTGTGATCTGTGTTACACTTGTGCCTGGAAACAGTCAGTATGGGCCATGGACCCAGCATATAAAAGTGCGGTACAAACAGATCTGGGTCAGCTCATGGAAGTGCGGTTGGGAACTCATGGGTAGAGGCATCATCAGGCAGGGAAGGGGAGATAATCTGTGGGTCAGTACCTGTGTGCATGGACAGCAAGGACCTTGGTTCACCAGCAGCTCAACTGTAAATCTGACTACTATTTTTTTTTTACTTCTGCAAGACTTGAAGCAAAGTTTTGGGATGGAGTTGCAAGGGGGACCATGTAGTGACTTTTGGAGATGTATAGGAAACTTCTTTTTAGGACAGGGGGTCTGTCAGAGAAAGCATGAAGCTGAGTGTTTAAAAATGAAGTGGCTGTGATGCTAAGAGCTGGTATCACTCACTTGTAAGGATGCAGAGTTTGCCAGTCAGTATCCTGAAATAGGTAGTAGACAAAGAGTAGATAAATAACTTTTGTGTAAGAAACAAAAGACCTGGAAAACAAAGACAAGCAGTTAGCATTTGATAAGATAGAGGGGTACCTAATAAAATACCTGTTCTTCTCCCGTCTGCAGGTTAAATCAGTCTCTAGAGTAACTGAGGACAGCTAAGGGATCATCTGCATTATGCCATCTTTTCGGGTTTTCAAGGAGTTTCTCTGAAGTTTGGTTTTGCTATAACTCTACTGACATTCTGGGCTCAGCCAGCGCATCCTGCTGGATGGCACTGGGGACAGTGGGGAACAACTACCTGTCCCAGCGCAATCTGGGGACTCCCTGGGCCATGTGTACTCTCCTGTCTTGCTGTGACAGGCTGGTCCCTGTCTGTGGGCATGGGGCAAGGGGGGCAAAGCTGGATAAAAGATTCTGGCCTTTAGTTTTCTGGGAGTCTGAGTTTAACCTCAAACTGTAAATCTGATTTTTATGTTCAATTAAGTAGGTTTTATGACATGTAAAAATGGTAGAATTCTGGCTGTAAATCTGATCCTAGGTTCTTATTTTATAGTGCTGTTTATTGTTTAAAATTGCCTATTTAAACAAGGTTCTTCTGTGCTTTGAATTTTTGTAGTGTGAGAGTCATATCAGGGTTGACTAGACAATTTCTTCACTCGGTTACACTAATGTAAATACCAATTAAGTTAATGTACAAGTTTGTTTTCCTACAGCTGTTAGCAGAGTTTGACCCAGAGAATCATCAGCTGACTCCACATTGGCACACTCTTATGTTTTGTCTATGAATTAGGAAAAGAAACATAAATGAAATCAACATCAAGAAAAAGCCTAGGATTGTGTGGTCTGAAGCCTTGTAAGTAGGAGTTGCTTTTCTGTGTGAGTTTTCACGGGCTGTTTCTCAGGATGCAGGCTCCACAGAGCTTGTAGGCAAGAAAGACAATGTTGGGTGAAGGCAGGTGCCCTTTTCTGGGTCTAGCTTTGGCTAGCTGTCTATTGCAGTCAATGCACTGGAGTCTACAGCTCATGCTGGTCAGAGAATGTAAAAGATGGTGTGAATTTTCCTCATCCACTTCACTGTGAAGTCAGTAGTAGCTTCACCTATGTGGCCGAAGAAAAACCAATGGTCAGATGATTGTTTTGCTTCAGAAACCTGCAGCAGAAGGGTAATGTGGCGATGCAGACGTGGTAGTCATTTACACTCTTCATGTGTTTCCCTGCTGCTAAACTACTTGCTTCATGTACCATTACATCTCCTTACTGTGTCTCCTTAATGCTTCATTGTCTGGGTCTCATCCTTCCATGACTCTTGTCTAAAGATGTGTGTGGTGTGGATGTTTCTTTCTTTTATTTTTTTCCTATCATTAGATTTTGGTTCAGATCATTTTGACCTAATTCTCTCCTCTGACTCCATTGCAATGCCTGTGCGTTATAATCCTATCTCTGTTATGGCTGGTGAAGTCTCCTGATAACTACAAGAAAAAGGTTTAATTTAACTAAACTCAGAGCAATCATTCTTGCACAATACTGCAATGCGTTGCCGTGCTTTCTGAAATCTCTGGAGTCCTTCCCTATAGGATATCATCCCTATTTCCCCATAATTCACTGGGATCTGTGGATGCCAGGAGGTAAACAGCATAAACATGGGTTTTCTAGACTCAACAACAATGTTATGGAGCTCTGTCATCTCTGTAACTTAGCAGGCTCTCTGGTCCCTTCTGTATCATATACATACCCTCCTTGCTCTGTATATTATCCTTTAGAGGTGACAGCACTATCTTCCCAGATAATGCGAATGTACTCATGGGAGGTTTCAGGATCTGATGTTTTTGTTTGCTGTGGTTTTTCTATGTAAGTGAAGAGTGACTTGTAGCTGAATAAAGAGAAGGAGGCACATCCTGGTGTGAGGGCAGATGACCCAGATTATGTGAGCAAGTTGTGTGGTTCTGCCAGACACTTCAGTGTAGTCATCTTTGAATTTGTCATCTGAATGTCTTCCTCTGTGTCAGCCGAGGGTAATACCTCTTCCTACGTGTCATCTGTTTCAGGAATTTTAGGTTATATTTTTTAAAGTAGCTACCATGATGATGCTCTGGCCTCTGCTTGGATATTCTAGGTGTTGATGTAATAAAATAATGTAGCTTTCTTACATCATGTCACAAGTTCCACCAGCTTCTCTATGTCCATGGGCTTTGCTGAGGGCTGTGGGGAAAGGGATGCCAAGAGGCACCTGTGAGCCCTGGAAGGGTACCATGCAGAGTAACCTTGCTCCATGGAAGGATGTGATATTTGTCCAAATGCTATCACAATATATAACCCACATGTACACACGTGTTTAGCTCCCGAAGAGTATTCAGGTTTACTTGTTCCAGTAAAAATCAAGAGGTACCACAGTGAAATCAGTTTAATTCAGAGCAGAATCAGACCCACTGCCAGGTTCAAGATACGGTCGTATTCACGATAACTGTCTATATTGGTAATGTTATTAGAAAGAACCCCTTTCATTGCCTCCTTTACTGATGAAAGATCTAACTTTATACTGTGTTTAGCGCAAGAGAACAATGTTTATAACGTGAGAGTTTCCTGCTTATAATATAATATTATTCTTGGTCAGCATCTCTTGATGTTTTAAAACCAAATTGTAAGTAAGTACATTTAAGTGATATATTGCACCACAGCACAGGTAAACAGGTTCTCTGGGAAGATTTAAACTGGGAGGACATTGACTATAAAGTACAACAGAAATTCATTGTGCTTCACAGATGGAAAAGATAAAAAAGTCCATAACTTCACACAGCAGGGAAAGAAAATCTAAATTATCAAGATGCAATGAAATCCTATTACAGGGTGTCATACAAAAGTCTTCGGAAATTTTTTTATTTGATTCTTTAAAAGAGTAGATGAAAACTGGGCTTGCTGACCAGCTAGCCAGACTACCTGTCCCCAGTGGGTCAGCTTAGGAAGCCAATGCGGTCACATTTGAGTGGACAGTGAATGGGGATGACTGTAATAGCATTTTGTGTTGCCAAAACCTGACACAGATCTGCAGAATGAGGAGCATGTGTTCTGATAGTCCCAAGCACTTAAAAATCGAGTGAAGCTTTCCTGAAAATCACCCCACTATGAAAAGGAGTGTCAGGGTTTTTAAACTTGTTTTCTATTCTTTAGCTTTTAGGGTTTGCTTTCTCCCTGCTCTCTCAACTCCTTTCTGTGACCATGAGGACTGGAGGCTTATTTTATAAATGGTGAGCTGAAAAAAACACATCAACCATTGACAGGTTTGTCATTTAGTCAGTCGAGATGACAACACTAAATTGAAAAGGAACAACAACAGAAATCACTGACAATGGGCATGGACTAGGAAACTTAGAGCAAGTGATAGTTTTCAGAGCTCTGATATGCCAGCAGAGTACAGAAAAGCAGGGCAGAGCCCGCAGAGAGGCTTGGAGCTGGAGGGAGGAAGCTGTGAAATGGCTGTCAAAGCCACAAGTTTTCGGAAGAGATATTTGAGTCTGGAGAGAGTTGCAGTCAGTAAAGCTTTGCCAGAAAATGCTGGCTCAAGATCTTAGTTGTCCTCCATAATTAGGAGTCCCTTTGCTTAATGAGGAGCACTCCTTATAGACTGGCAAAACTTCAGCAATGAACTTCCTCTTGGTGCAAGTTTATTGTGGTAGTAAGGAGTAACTCACTGGAGTTGGTGAAGTTAGTGTCTGAAATCTGAAAGTGCTGTATCTGACTCAGAGCTGTTGGTTTCATCCTCCAGTTTTGTTGCAAGCCAGATTTTGAGGGCCAGGAAAATGGAACAACATGCTTAACATAATAAGGTAAAGAAAAGGGAAAAAAATAATCTGTCTTTAATCCTGAAGAATATATGTTTTACTGTTTTGCCTATTAAGCACTGAAGCCACTCCAATAACATTGTTCTTGCAGGGAATTGCAAAAGCCTGCCTAGATGTACTAAGTTTCAAGGAGTAACTTTGCTTCCCAGGCAGAATTTAACAGTTACCTTCCAGCTTTGATTTTACTCTGGGAATATAGGGACTGAAGTGCCACCTGCTATCAGTTTTCCCTCATCCTTTATACAAGCCACATTGAGTCTCTCCTTTGTAAAGGCTTGTCTCTAACTTGGTAACTGCTTATGCAGGGAGGAAATGAGAAGCTGAAATCTTTTCTTGCTTCATGACCCCATCACTTGCTTAAAAAGAAAGAAAAACGATGTAGTGTCTCTCTTTCATCCTCTTTGCAATATCCAGACAATAGATCGGCATGTTTTGTTGAATTCTGGGCAGATTTTACCCACTGTGAGAATGTGTATAAAGCTCAAAGTGATCATGTAAACAACTTTACTGACAGCTGCATTAAATGATGCCTGAATTCTGACAGTCTGATGGTTAGATATTGACTTTGTGCAAATAAACAGAAGGCTCTTTCTGAAACCTCCCTGTCAGTTGCCTATAGTGCACAGTTCCCTCTGTTGCAGGGGTCATTGCATGGACATCCATTGCATGTGCTGCTTAGGAATTCAAATTAGATATTCCTATCACATTTGGTTTCCCTATTTATATTAAGGTATATAACTGATTCCGTGGTTCTTTTGCATGTTTTACTTGGATGCTATGAGCAGGACTTGCCCTCGTTCTGTTCTGGTCTGTGCACCAGAACAGATCAAAGGTGGCCTTTACATTACCTGGTAACATATCTGCACTCAGAAAACAAGCAAAAAATAACATGGCAACAACATGGAGCAGTAACATGGAAGCAGAAATGTTAGTAGCTATAATTTTACTCCCTGGTTTACTTTTGGCTATTTGGCACATCTGCAGCTTTCTTGCTCGTCAAGTGTATTATAGTCAAAATGGGTTCAGGCAGAGGTTTACCTTAAAACCTAATTCCTTATACCCGAGTCATAAAAGGCCTCCTAAAAAGTGTAGCTGTACTTCACAGTGAAGTTGTTTTATGTTGCCAAAGGTGAAGAGATCTTTGATGAGGCTGACAGTTTATATCTGTGCTTGTATGATATGTGCAAAGAAAGCCTTGAGCACAGGATAGGTAACAATAAATAATAATTTAAAATTGCAATCTATAAAAAGTTTGTAACTTTCAGTTAAAATCAATTGGATTTTAATTTTGGATGTTTATTATTCATAATAGATATAACAGAGAGAATTGTGCCCGAACTAGAGATCCATATACTAACCATGAACACCCTCATAATACCCACTATCTGAAACCCATGACACATCAAAACAGTGCATCATTTTGAAGTCTGCAGTAGGCACATGTGTCTGATTGGCTGTGCTTGCTTCCAAGGGAATGTGCTTCAGGGGCAGATGAGAAAGTTCTGGTTTTACTGCTGCAGGCAAATATGACTTGCGAAGTGCACGAAAATTAACTGGCGAAGCAGGCTGAGACACTATTTCTTTCCCTACTGCATGGGGGGCTGTAAAATTTCATGCTTGTGCCTGTATGCTTTGTGGACATGGAGGTTGTGTTTGCTAAAATTTGAGAAAGACAAGACAATAGCTGAGAGCTGATGTGATTGGATCTTGTTTCTACAAAGTTGTTGATTTCCTTAATGCAGTGAAAGTTATGTTATCAACCCATGGTTGTTTGGTTTTAGTAGTCCAGATCTTTGGCATTGTGGAGGTTGGATGATTTTCAGCGATAGAAAGTGGCTAATGACTGCAGTGCCTGGTCGATAAAAATATTCCTCTCCTGATGGGTGAGCAGTGTGCTTGCCTGTGCTGGCTTCACAGTGCCCTCAGCTCCTGGCCGAGGACTTGGTAGGATGGAGCGTGGCAGGGCTATTCTCTTCCTGGATGGTGCTTTTGGTAAAGACATACAGAGTGTCTGTTTCCAAGCTGCTTTCTGCCTTACCTTCACCATTTTCTTCCCATTCGCCACCCTTTTCTTCCAGGGTAGCGTACATGGAGCTGTGCTTTGCAAAAGTGGTCTCACATGTATAGGACTTAAATATTTGGTCCTTTTTGAGTAGCTGAAGCATTCAGGGGTGAGGTTGACTTGCTGCTTGCTGTACAGAAAATACGTAGAATTAACTGCTGCAGGAATTGCCTTGCAGTCAGATTTAATAAAAAGAGTAAATCCTGGATATTCAATGCCTGTAACATAATGTTCATTTCCACATGCTGGAATTGGACTGAGAGGTTGACAGTTCATATTTCAACCTGTAAAGTGATGTGCTTTGGCAGCAAAGCTAGGTGAGAGGAATACATCCATGTTTACAAATATGTAAAGGGTGAAGGTCAGGAGGATGGAGCCAAGCTTTTTACAGTGACGTCCAATGACAGGACAAGGGGCAATGGATGCAAACTGGAGCATAGGAGGTTCCATGTGAATCTCAGGAAGAACTTCTTTCCTGTGAGAGTGCCAGAGCACTGGACCAGGCTGCCCGGAGAGGTTGTGGAGTCTCCTTGGCTGGAGACATTCAAACCCCGCCTGGATGCGTTCCTGTGTGATGGACTCTGGGTGACCCTGCTCTGGCAGGGGGGTTGGACTGGATGATCCTTCGAGGTCCCTTCCAACCCTAGAATTCTGTGATTCTGTGATACATTACATCAGGTTTATGCTAATGTCATGCCAGTGTCCCTTTGAGGATATCCAGAGCACAGTTCTTGCTCGATAACAAAGGGAGCAGCAAGAGAACCTGGCCCCTTACAAGTGATATCCACTTTAGTTTTGAGCATTTTACTATTTCTACTGCTAAGAGCAGGAGAGTGGATGAAAGAATTCAGCAAACCCTATTTCTTGTTGATGTCTTTCTGTGTAATCATAGCATTTCAGTTTGATTTGCTGTAGTTTTTTTTTTTTTTCTGAAAAGATTATAAACTAGAGAGCATATTGACTGGAAGAAAATAGCTGCTAATCTTCTGAAACTAATGTTTAATAAGTGATGGAAAGAAAGTAACTAACTAAAAAGCTTCATCCAGCTAATTAAATAAAGCTGGCTATTCTGCTGGAAACAGTTAATGAACCTTAAGTAATAGAATTATTTTCAGAATATTAAAGCAGGAAAAAAGTGATTACTTATTTAAGCCTAAATAATTACAATGTATTCTTCACTATAAAAGGTTACAAGTGCCAAAGATTAAATAACCACTATGCTTCTGAATCTCCATAAAAGGGTATTTTTCATGAGTTATTACAGTTGATATCTAGCTTGTACTGAATTTTCTTCTTTAACATAATCTCCATTGATCTCCCAGGGAATTGGCCTCCCTTGGTACCTCTTATTATTCTCATTTTTAGGGACTTGCAGTATTTGATTGCCCTTAGAATCAGATGTGATTGTATTAACTGTGCAGATGTGATGAAGTGCAATGATTCTGATCATGGCAGTAACAACTCTGAGCTAAGACCTGTGGTCTGCTCCCTTGCTGAAATGCTGCTGGGACAAAGAAGTTTGGCCTCATGGGCAAAAATCCTTCCTCTCGCCTGGAGTTCAGCTTCTCTCTGAAGTGTTTCCCATCTCTTCTATTCTGAGACAATAGATGAAGGGGGTATTTCTCTAAGAATGGCAGGCTGCAGGCTAATCACCCCTGCAAGTGCTGGGAGCTTCGATTTTGGGAGCAGAGTTGAATTAATGCTGAGCATTTTGGAAAATCCTACTTGGCTCTGTCCTAATAATCACTGTATTTTTTTTCCTCTTACCATCTGAAAGTTTGCACGTGAGGTGGTTAGCAAAACCAAAACCTCCAAGAGGGAGTGAAGCTCATGCAGAGCTGCTATCCCTGCCAGCTCCAGGTATATGAT
This sequence comes from Aegotheles bennettii, assembly GCA_013398125.1. Classification (NCBI taxonomy): domain Eukaryota; kingdom Metazoa; phylum Chordata; class Aves; order Caprimulgiformes; family Aegothelidae; genus Aegotheles; species Aegotheles bennettii. The sequence goes on along the minus strand of VZRW01001964.1, from coordinate 102,183 downwards.
TTTTGTTTGCAAGGCACATCCTGGAGGAAGGGGCAGTGCAGAATAGCCTGTCCTGGGAGGCATCCCTGAAGGAAAGCATTAGTGTGTCTGCTCTCGCTTCCCAGCTAACGCTGGCATTGTCCCACCCATTGGTGTCTTCTTCGTGGATTTAAGAGTCACCCCTGCTCCCTGCCTGGAGGTAGGTTAGAGCTCAGTCCCTGCATAACCCTAGTAAAGGCTCTTTGGTGAGGTAGGAAGGCTTCCTGATCCTCCAGCTCCCCACTGTCCATCTCTGCAGGGTTCAGGCTCAGTTTGGGTGGGTGTGTGTGCGGAAACCCCCAAAAGCTGTGTCTGTTGGGAGGGAAAGGAACTGGATTTCCACGTGCCTTCCTGAAGCTGACCCAGCTCCCTTTCCTTTCCAAGGACATCAGATGGGAACTGCAAAGAGCAAAACATATTCTCTTGTTTTCACTCCTTTCATTTATCTGAGTTACATTCAGCGCCCTGTACCACACACACTCTCGCTGAATAGTCCTTTAACTTTGCCAAAAGCAACCATCCTAAATGTGGATCTGACTCATGTGATCATTGAAATAAACATCTCAGCCATTTAGAATTGTATCTTACACTTGAGAGAGACATGCTGAGGATACAGAAAAACAATAGACTTAATTAGGCTTTTAAAATGTGACACATCTATTATATGTACCATCACTGCTTTAAAAGTCTCTTTTTCTGTATAATAAATCTTGCTATAGTACTACCATTTAATTAAATGGATGTCAGCACTGGGAACAATTAAAATAAGTTTGTGCACTTTCAGAGAAACCCTATAGCAAGATGTGCAAAATAGCATACAACAAAATGAAAAATTAAACCCTTAGTGGGTTTGAGCTGCTGCATATAAGAAAAAGATGAAAAAGATAAAAATAATTTCAAGAAAGTAGTCAGTTTTCCAGTGTAGCAAGCAGTCTGTTCTGACTCAAAGGAACCAGCCCGTGTCCCCTGGATTGTAGCCATCAGCCAGATGGGTGTATGCATTAATACTAATAAGTGAAATTAATCCCCGAGAAAAAAAGCCTTCTTTAAAGCCCCGAATAGGAATGAATCTCACCTAGCAGAAAGCATGCATAAATGGAGGAAGAAAAATCTCTATTCTGAATAGTCTCTCAGCAGTCTCAATCAAGACTCTCTCTGCTTGTGGGATTTAGAGTCTGATATCTAAAGTCCAATTTGATTTTAGCATATAGTTTGTATAGTAGCATGTGTAAGCAAACAGTGATGCTTTCTTAACTAGAACAAGATAGATACATTTTATTGCATATTAAACCCCACTTCAGCATTGCATTCAGCACAGAGTTTTTACTGTGTTTCCCCCGCTCTGCCTCCATATAAATAAGCAGCCTTGAAATGAACATCAAAACTAAATGGCATTGAGTATAATGAAACAACATTGAGTCTAATAAAACAAAATTGCTATGTAAACAGGGTTGCTTTTATCTCATTGGAATTTTTATGTCCTTGCGTGTCTCTCAGCTACATTTTTGTAACCTGATTCTTAGGAAATGTTTGATATCTCTTTATGATTGTTAGCAGAGACCATGACAGTGCTTTATCATGTAAAAGTAATATTCAGTTTGCTGTTTTAGGAGCAAAGTGTTTGTTGTCCTCACTTTATTATCAGGGGTTGGCTGTAAAATTTGGTAACCTCAAAATGCCAATAGGTCCCCTAAGAAGCATGAGTTACACACAGCCTAGGGTCAGGTGAAAGTGTTGCTCCCTACCTGTGAGCATGCGGGCCTTCCGTTATGTCTTTTAATGTCTTTGTCCAGATACCAGCATCAATAACACAAGCGATAACAGCAAACCTCATAAAACTTTCTTTGGGCTGAGAACCACGCCAAAAGAAGAGTTTTCACTTTCCTGCTGTAGCATAAGTTGTACCAGAATGTTAGCTGCCCTTCCTTGGCCAGGGAGGGGTGCAACACCCAGCCACTGTGCATCTGCCCTTTGTCACCTCAGACTGTTAACAGGAGCTCTGAGGAAGCTCATGGTTCTTCCAGCACAAAGAAAAATGACTAGTAATGACCTATTTATTATCATCTTCTTTTGACTCTATAGTCCTAAATCAAACACTTAAATGCATTTGACTTGCACCTGAACATTTTCTTCCACTTCCTTGCTGGCATGTGCTTTTGGGCCTTTTGAACAAGTGCTCAAAATTTAACCTCTTCCAAGTTAATGCTCTGCAGCTCCTCATACAGGAATGGAGTGGAACAGAGGCATGTCAATAAATGCTGCTATGTATTTCTGATAGTGCACTGATACACGAGACCCTTTCAAATTCTCCACATCTCACTTGAACTTAAACCCAGATGATGGCAAGGTAAATTAATGTTTTTTGTCTAAAATGTAGGCACTGAAAGGAATGGAAGGAAACAACCATGATATCAATTGCCTTAAACTATCCTGTTTTCCTAATATCTTCTTCATACCATCAGCACTGCAAATCTGGCAGATGTGATGCTGTTCTTAAACTTCTTGCTCCTGGAAGCGTATATATATATGTTGTCACTGAGAATTTCAGTTTCACTAAGAATCCTTTCTAGACCTCTCAAGTTGCTGCTTCTCTCTCTGTGTGCTGCCTTTTAACAGAGATGGTGCACGGACGAGCTACAGCATGAGATTTCACATATCAATGCATTTATAAAGGCCAGAGACTAGATTTGTGTTTTGAAATGCATTCCTCAGCAGACAGGTATTGTATCAGCTCTGCCTAAGAAATATGCATCGATTAGCTGGGCTTTCCATTCCTCTCCCATGGGTTGTTGAACTTGTAATCAGAAATTTAGGGGAATGGCTAGCTGGCCCAACTCCCAAATATTGAAAAACCTCAAACTAATGTAACTGAAATTGCATAAAGTTTGGGTATGAGAAATGAAGCTTCTGGTGTCTCGTTTTCATTCTGAAAATGATAACAAGAATGGAAAATATCACAAGAATATTTCACACAAGTTTGGTCTTCTGTGCTGTAATTATTCAGTCCTTCTCACTTTGGGCTCCCCTTTTGCTACATAACTTTTGGGACAAGGTGAGTTTGGCTTTTAATGGTCTAATAAATACAAGTAATAACTTGTGATTTGTTTAATAATTTGAATTGAAAGTTCAAGGGTAGGAAGATTAAAAAGTCACTGGGGGAAATGCTCTCAGTAAAAGCCATCTTTTACTGGAAGTAACACAGTTGGTTAAGTAAGGATAAAATCTGTTTAAGAAGACACCAAGCCCAAATTAAAGCAGAAAGGAGGATAATGTTAGTGCCTAGATGCCACCAGATGTAGAAGGGTAAGTGAAATGAAAAACCAGGCAGGGAAGTCATACCCAGGATTTCCCACAGGGTCTCTGCAGAACTGATTATATTTTTTGGGGTTTTTTTTTGAGCACATGTGGAAAATCTGTCTAAAAATCAGTGAGACTGAAGTAGTGATTGAAGTGCTCTTGAGCCTACTCTTTCCAGTTTGAATTTTGCTAATTAAATTGGAGCTTTTTGTGACTTTTCCAGGTAAATGCTTGCCTATGCAGTAAGTAACTGGTTCCCTTTTTTTTTTTATACATGGACCCTGAGACAGAGAATTTGGCTCAGATAACTCCATTTTGAGCAAATATCCCAATACAGCAAATTGTGCCCTCTGTAAGGGCAATGCAGTAGTGTGTTTAAAGGCACATATAGTTGTGTGTGATGATTTGTGGGTGCTGAAAGTCTGTCATCCAGCACTGCTGTCTTCTCATCTGATGGCAAAAATCTTGTTCCTACTGCATGTGTTACAGTGTACCAAAATGGGCTGAAGTTTGCATGGCCTACCAAAAAGATGTGCTGCGGAGATCATCTGTCCCAACTTGAAAAGAAAATGTGTTGTAAGACTGACTTTTCACATATAGAAATGCCTGTGCTCACACTATGTTTTCTCAGCCTGCCCTTTGACCCTGTAACACTTCTCTCTCCTTTCTCAATGCCTGCACCACCTGCAAGGAAATTATAGTATCAGCAGCTCCTCACTGTATGGAGCTCTGCTTGTAAAACCCCAGATGAGACTGAACCATTTTATGAAAAAATGCCTGCTGCCAAACAACAGTCTAAAACTTCAGCATCTGTCTACATTCGAGCCTCTCTGCTCTCACAGGTCTGAGAACCCTCCTTCCCTTCTTTGCTTTCCTCTGGAATAGGCTCTTTCCATCACAGAAAATGGGATCATGTCTGCAAAGATCTTGAAATATGCTGTTAATTTTGCATATTTCTTCTGAATGACAATATGGGAGCCATTCCTCTAAAATGTCTTCTCTCTGTTAAAGCAAACAGGCCGAGCTGAGATATGATGAGGGTTTATAGTCGTGTGTTTGGTAAATAGAAGGCAGGCTTTTCATCAGTTTGGTGAAAGGATGCGAGTATGAGGATAACAGTCTGGAACATAATTAACAGTTTATTGTACGTTTGAGAATATCTGCACTTTTACAAGAGAAACCTTTTGTACCTGTGGTGAACCTGGAAGGACAATCCAGCTGCACAGGGCTGAGAGCTTCATGAAAAGCACCGTTTTCACCACTGCCGCAGGCCGGGTGGAGACATTGGTCCTATGAACAGCAGAAGGACACTGTAGCTACGTGCAACTGTTTGGTACTGAAAATTTGGTTAATGTCAAGTGTGGCATTTTCTCTTATTATTAGAGGTGGAAATGTATTGTACCTGTAATTATTGTTGTCTAACTTAAAAATGTTACTGCAATAGTGCTAGGTTGTTCTGACCTTCTGTGGTGGAAAGAGAAAACATTATTTAGTACTTCTTTTATAGTTTCTTAATAGCATCTTTTTTTCCCCAGGGACATTCTGAGCAGTTAAACCAATCCTCGTACAGAGTAAGATCACACACTTCTTTACTTGCAAAAAACATTTGCCATATACTATGGGAAATCACACAACCAATCTTAATGTTAATAATTCTCTGCTGGAAGCTATTTACTACAAAAACTTCTGAAATTTTCTTACTAGCTGGAAAGCAGAGAGTCACAGCCAAAAGGGTAATTCATTTATGTTTTAAAAAAGTAAAACCACAATTGAATACTTTGAAAAAGGTTGGAGTGTTTCAGATTAGATGGGTAAAAGCTGAACAAAGACACCCGAAAATTGTCTTCTTCAGTGGGGCTTCTCCTTTAATCCCCCAGATCTAATGGTAACTGAAGTCACAGGATCATAGAATCATTGAGGTGGGAAGAAACCTTCAAGATCATACAGTTCAAGCGCCTACCTACATCACCACTAACCCATATCACCGAGCGCCACATTCAGACGCCTTTTGAACACTTGCAGGAACAATGACTCCACCACCGCCCTGGGCAACCTATTCCAATACCTAATCATCCTGACAGTGAAGAATTTTTTCTTAATGTCTAATCTGAATCTCCCCTGCTTCAATTTAAAGCTGTTTCCTCTTGTCCTTTCACTATGGGCACGGCAGAAGAGACAGACCCCCGCCTCACTACAACCTCCTTTCAGGGAGTTGTAGAGAGTGATGAGGTCCCCCCTGAGCCTCCTCTTCTCCAGACTGAACAACCCCACCTTCCTCAGCTGTTCTCCATCAGACATGTTTTCCAGTCCCTTCACCAGCTTTGTTGCCCTTCTCTGGACAAGCTTCAGCACCTTGATGTCTTCTTTGAAGTGAGGGGCCCAAAGTCATGGGCCTGAGCCTTGATTTGCTTCTGTGCTGCGATTTAAATTATGGACCTCTGATGATCTACACTCATTCTGTTGCAGTGGTTTTGTTAGAGTTAGCTCTGCTTTACACTAGCACCATGGTTGTGCCTAGGGTGTGCAGCTCCCTTTGTGCTCAGAGCAGTCTTCAAAGAAGGTTTCAGTACCATCTTGCCTATATGCACTGCGGTAAATTTTTCCCTTCTTGAATTGCACGGCTACAGAGCTACCAGCTGATTACATGATTTAGAAGTTATAAAGTTCTGCTGAGTCCTAGAAACCTGCTATTTCAGGTTCCATTTTGTATGAAATACAATGTTTTATTTTCTTCTATATTGCTAAATTCAGCTCTAACAAAGAAATGCTTAGAATCCCACTTCTGATTGTGGCACATACTTTTCTTCTAGAATATTTATCCGCCTGATAAAAGAGGAGAGCTTTGATTTATCTATGAGATGTCTGGTGCCTGTCTGATGTTCCATTGCTTCCACAGAACATTGGAGCCTGCACACGGGGGAAAAAAGATAAACCAAAAAATCCTTGCTGGGATCCAGCATGGTTAAATGATTTGCAGTCAGAGAATACCAAAAAAGAAAAATCACCACCACCTGCAATTCACCTGCATGCCTATGTCCACAGTGTGACAGCAAAGGGACCGACAGAGTGGGATACACCAGCACCTATCTAGAAAAAACCTGCTGTGTATGCAAAGGTCTTGGGGTCCTTTTGCAAGAGGGAGGAGGAACACCTCTGGATGTGTGAGAGCCTTTGACTTGTGCTCTGTGGCAGTTCTGAGCATGTTTATGTGGCAGTTATAGAAAGTATATAGAGACTCATGCCAGTTTGGCCTTGAGAAAGTTTGAAAAAAGTAGCAGTAATAAAAAAAAAATCAATAAATAGAAGGTATGTAAAGCTATTGGAATTTGCTGTAGGTCTCTTCAGAAAGAAGATGGGCAGATGCAACACAACAGGGATTGGGTTGTTCTGGAAAGGAAACATAGAAATTTGCTTTTAAATATATTCTGGTATAGAGCTACAGCATGCCTTACCCTTTGCTGCACTGTACATTTGATTTCCTTTCCAAAATCAAACAGTTTAAGGTTTCAGTCATTCTCCATTAAGTTGAACAAAATGAAAATGCCAACACTTTTGGAACATGTTGACATGGGTCCTAAATAGGAAAACAAACATATCATCAAGCTGCCCTTCTCAATGCCAACGGCAAGAAAGAAACCATTTAGTAAAGTGGGGAATTTGGAGGACTGGGTCTTTTGTATTTCTCTCTGTGTTGGAAGAAAGCACTAGGCAACAAGAAAGTTTCAGTCTGTTGGGTGAGATTTGCTTCTCGACTTGTTTCTGATGTTACTGTTATCACTTGTTTCTTATTTTTCTTGTTCAGTACTCAAAAGCTGCCTAAGGCTGCAAATCTGATTCACAGGAGGTGGTCTGATAATCAGAATTATCTGGGACATCAGACAGTGCAGTGCAGCCCCAATGGGTGAAGGGGGGTTCAGTCTTTCTTACTGGCTGAGTGCAGGCTGTCTTAGTGGGAGATGGAAGAAAAGTGGGAGGAGAGGCTTTGTCAGAAGGTATTACAGAGTGCAGCCAAGAATGTGGGACTGTTATGGCAGGTGCTTCGGGAACCCGAGCTATGCCTGCACTCTCACCATTAACCGTTATTGGATTGCCTCCTCCTCACTCCCTCCACAGATTGCTGCAGGAGAGCGTGTGGGTGGTAGAAGGTCTGGCCATCAAAAGGCATCTGGGAGGCTAAGACTACAGGAAAACAATATTAAATTGTGAATCTGAAGGCATCTGTTCAGGAAAGTGCCAAAGGCTATGTGTGAGTCCAGAGCTACGTGGGGAAAGAGTGAAGTGCCAGCAGGAGTGTGGAGTGCTGGGGTTTGCAAACAAGGTGAGGTACCCCACACAGTCTTTAGTACAAAACATGTTAGATACTGTTTCAGCAGGGTTGTGATTTCCAGCTTAATGGATCTGACACCCACGGTGATTGACTCTGAAAGTAGCTATCAATTCTCTCCTGTGCAAAACCCATCCAGGCAGTGCCTGATTTGCAACGTGGCTACACTCAGTGCCCCTTCCTGAATGTACTCCACCTTGACTGGAGCACCTTATAGGTATGACATGACAACATTTGCTTTGCATGATGGTACAAGGCAGGAGTTCCTGTAGCTCTCAGCGGGATTCTAATTGGATGAATCAGCCCACCCTGGGTTCAGACAGGCCCCTGCTCAGGTGAGGTGGGCAAGCAGCTCGTATGGTTTCTGTTTCTTATGGCCACACAAAGTGGAGAAGCTGTAACTAAGGCTGTCAGGAGAAGCAAAATATGAGAGCAAAGGTCCTTATTTGCTCAGTATTGCAACCAATAGAAAAGTTACTCTCTTCTGATACAAGCCACACAGGATGCCACTCCATACAGACCCTTCTTGACTGCACTGCCATAACAGCAAGGTCTTATTATATTTCTGGGCAGGTGGAGGGTGGCCTGTGGGCAAGTGTTGTGGGGGCTATTGCTGCCTGCTGTTTCCCAAAACTTATAGCACACTGGTTGTGGAGGATCCTTTGATTGTCTTCCCTCACTTGTGATACTCATGACCAAAGAAGATGGTGGCACAGAGACGTACCCCATTGGTGCACATTACCTGATCCCTATGGTGACATGTTACACCCACCATAACAGTGTCATAGAGGTAAATAGGCAGATCGTCCATTTAAACTACATGGTGGATCCTGTCTTTATTTCTGCAACATAAAGAGGAACAGTGATGGAAAGTCACTGCAGCCTGACCGAGTCATGGACACGAGAGTAGATCTCCACTCTGATTAATGATTGCTGTCAATAAAACCAGGGCATTTTAATGTTTTAAATACTGATTTCATAATGATCAGAGTTTTCAGGTTGCACAATAGGGCTGATTAATGTGAACCTCAGGTGTGCCAGAGGCTCACGTTTATTACACACACCATGTACCCATTAATCTGCAGTGTGCCACAGTCTGTCATGCTGTATTGCTTAATTACGTTGTCTCCCCCGATGCAGAGCTTCTGTGTATTGTGCAAAGCTGTAAATACTCCAAAAGCCCCATTTCCACTGAAATCAATAGGAGTTTTGCCATTGTACTGGGATGAGAGCAAGGCTTTGCTGTAAAAGTAAAATAGGACAGTGCAGCTAACAGGGACTTTCAAGTGGGAAGAGGGGCAGCAAAGGACATGTGAGTTAGGAAAGATCAAACTCAAAGGGGATCTGAAAAGATTACAGAATAAACTGGAAAATGTTAAAGGAGGCATAAGAGTAGCAAAGATAGAAGGCAAAATGAAAATTGGACAAGTGGTAAAAATAAATAAGAGAGTGGATAAAGAATAAGAAGTGAATGAGACAACAGGGATTCTGCAAAATGGAAAAGGTAATTTTGTAACAGAAACAGCACATATTGTTGAATATATAAATTAATGATGTGTCTGTTTTCACAGAGGAGAATGGGAGAAATTCAATATATCAGAAACAAGATCATTCCTGGGACAGGGCACAGGACATCCATGTAGAGCAAAGGGAGGGAGAACAAGAGGAAGCCCAGCACCGAGGCATGAGCACTGGGTGCTGTGGCTCCCTTTATGATTCTCCTGGGGATATGCTCTGTGATATGTAACTTCTGCTTATCTGTCTGTGCTTTAGTGCAGGTGGTGGTGGTCTCCTGGGACAAGGTTTGTCCTTCTGTCCAGCAGTTCCACAGGGGGCAGGACCTGCCTAAGGACCTATTCTGCTTCTGCGTCACTACAACACCTGTTCACCCCTGAGAACCTGCTGGGTAACCAGTATTCCTGCATTGCAGGAATAACTAAAATGTCAGGAAATTTAGACCAGAAAAAACACAACAAACCCTATTACATTGATTTTTCACATCCATGCTTTTCGTTTTTATCCTGTAGAATAATTTACCACAATAGATATTTGACAATGTTTTAGTTAGTCCAGCCCTAGATGTCTAACAACTGTTCATCAGAGGAATCTGTTTGATAGTATAATAACAAAAGAAACATCTGCTGAGAGTTGCTTTAAAGTACTAAAATAGTACTTTGTAAGTTTATGAACACAATAGGCTGGCAGGATTTGGAAATATATTGGTCATTTGGCTTTCTCTGGTCTATGAACACGTCAAGTGCAGCAGAATAAGGAAGGATGCATCATATCAGAATGGGTAAAACAATGTAATTCAAAGAGGCTGTAATCCTAAACTTCAAGGTGTGCTATTTTGTATCAGTCAAAGACCACTGAATATAGTCCTTCTTCTCTTTGCCATCTGGTTAGTACCAGGAAGAAATGCGAAAGCCTGAGGCGTATAAAAAAATCTAGCTAAGAACAATATGATGTAATATCAGCAGAATTCAAATATATTCACATCTAGATTAAAGAATTAAAAATATCCCTAAAGTTTATAGGTTAATGTAGCAAGTGCCAAAAACTAACTTGACAGCATACAAACTCAGTATCTCTGATTCCATATAAATCAAGGGTAAATAACTAAACAGGCAATACTGGAAGCATTTCAAGAGAATGAACGAACATTTGTTGGGTGGGAATGAAAAAAAAAAGCCAAAAAAAAAGAAAAAAAGAAACAAACAGAAAAGGAAAAATCCAAGCTTTACAGGCTTCTGGTTGTAGTTGGAGAGCAAACACAGTGTGTGGATCTTGATGGAGGATGACCCCAGGAACCATTCAGCTTCAAAGCCTTGTTGCCAAAATATTTTAGGACCACATTGCCCTCTCTTTTTCACTTGTGTTAAAATAGTGTGAGAAGTTTGACTTACAAGTCACTCCTGTCTCACAGTGTCTGAATAAGGAGTAGTTCTGGCTCAAGCTGGGGAAGCAAGGCATGCTGAATGTAATACATCTGAGCTGCTGTGGCTCTCATTAGACAGGATGGAACTGACACCTTGCACTTCCCCTGCCTCCATCCTCCCACCCCCCTGGAGATTGCCTGGCTGTGGGGATGGGGATGTTTCTGGACAGAAACATCAGCTCCAAAGGTGGCAAAGCACTTGATGTGAGGTAAAAGGATGAAAGGAGCCATGGATGGATCAAGTTGAATTTGAGTGCATAGCCTGATATGATCACCTTTTACTGCCATGTTAAAAGCTTCATGCCTTCCTAATGGAGGCAATTCTTAATGCCAATGCTGATTTTAGCCTAATTTTTGCATTTAAATCTTCTGTAGTTACTAATGACATTGCTTGTAATCCAGCTTTGGGTAGAAATGAACTTGAGAAAAAAGGCCTCTTTCAGTTTGTTATTTGCCTTGCATTTAATTCAGCTGCTGCCATCCCAGTGCT